>QANX01004625.1:250350-267762 GCA_003254975.1 Ochetophila trinervis
AAAAAAAAAAAAAAAATAGTAGCTTACTAGCTTTGCCACTAATTGTTTCCACAGGAACCGAGAAATTTAAATTTAATAAACAAATTTAGTGATTCTCAAAAAATAAATAAACAAATTTAATAACTATTATTGATCCTATCACATTCAAAATATTTTCCATTTATCCAGGTAGTCTCTTGTGAATCAAGATTTGATTATGTCAATTGACAGATATTTATTAGTTATAAAAATTGTACAAAGTCAACAATACGAAAACGAAAAACATGTAAAGATAAATGAATAGGTCTTCTAGAGAAATTTAAAATATACCTAAAATTTTAAAATGAAGTAACACTAATTAGTCACAGCTAGGGACCAAGCCCACCTACATTTGTTGAATCTTTGGAAAGGCCTAATTAGTTAAACTTTATGTTGTAGGCATTTTTGTTCACAAGAATGGGCCAAATACCTTAAGTGTGGGCCATATTTTTTTTTTTACAACAAGGTGATACAATGCACACTCAATTTCTATGTGGTGGGCCCGGTCATGGTAATATGGTAAGCCTAAAATCAATATCAAAGGGACATGTGTCATTCATCCAAAGGGGGAGCTTCAACTCTCAATCCTAACCACCCAATAAGAAATAAATAGAAAAATGTAGGGAAAAGAGGGGGAGACCTTTTTTTTCGGCCAGGCACAGAATCCTAGGAGCAGCCACCCATTTTTTGCTACCAACCATTACCTACTCTAATTGTCCCTTACCACACGGCAACCAACATTTTTTCCTCATTTTTGGAGACCATTTTGGTCTCAATCTTGACTTTTGACCTTTGATTTAAGCCTTTTTTAACCGGTTATTCAACCAAAGAAAGAAAAAATAGTCACCGTTTATCATCTTTTTCAAGACACCCATAACTGGGCAGCCCCATTTTTTCACCCTTTTGGCCATTCTTTTCCCTCTCTTTTACCATTCATCCATCTTAAAGTATTTTTTTAGTCATTTTTACTCCAAAATGATAAACTTTACTTATTTAAGCATTGGAGAGGGAACGCCGGCCACCACACTGGTGCCCTTCTAACTGGTTTTCTTCCCCAGTTTTGCAGGAACCCAAGAGGCCCGGCTCGAGACAAAAAATTGCCACAACATTTTGGCGCTGTCTATGGGAAACGCGTGTTTCCATTTTATCATTTCACATTTGTGGTTTCACTTTTTGTTTTTTTTTTTCATCTCTGGATTCGTTTTTTTCTTCTTGGTGAACCGATTTGGGATTTTCCCTATTTGATAACTTGTGGTTTCTTGAGTTTCGGTTTCTTGAGTTTAACCTGCTATATTGAGCTTGGCCTGTTTTCAAGTTCAGCAAGTTTGTTTCTCTCGGTTCGTAGTCTTGCTTGAGCTTTGCTTGAATATCTCACTTTGTAGCTCTCGGCCAACGAGTTTGCATTTGATTTCCAATGTCTTTTTTTGCCCCATTTTAGCTCACCTTTTGAGCCATCTTTGGTACTGTTTGGTAAAAAAAAAAAAATACATATATATATTTCACCTCAGCACCCGAACAGACAGCGGGAACCGAACCAAACCTGAAGCTGAGCCCAGCCGAACCTGGCTGAACCTGAAGTTGAACCGAGCAGGAGTTGAAGCTAAACCCAGCTGAACCTGGCCGAACCTGAAGCTGAACCGAGCAAGAGTTAAATCTAAACACAGCTGAACCTGAAGCTAAACAGAGCAGGAGCTGAAGCTCAACCCTAATTGAACTAAAGCTAAACCAACCTGGAGCAAGATGCCTAACACTCACCTAGAGCAGCAGGCCACGCTGGACGGAGCTGAGCCGTCCAGCAGAGGAGCTAGGGGCAAACAGCCCATGGGAACAAGCTCTGTTCCTGACCGAGGGATCGTTACCCCGGCAGTTGAACCCACTATAGCACCCTCACAACCACTACTGCCAGCCCGGAGGAGAAGTGAGAGGAGGGTAGCTCCTTACTCAGAGTGAGCCAGAATATTTGACATGGAGAACCGAATGGAACAGCTCATCAGCTTTCTTGAGCAACGCCCGTCGACCAACTGAGAGCCCGCCTCCCAAACCAGGAGGAGCCCAGCTCCAGTAGATTCTTCTCGACCCCGTGCTAACTCTCAAACCTGCGGAGATGGAGGAGCCCATGAGAAGGAGCTGGGAACTTAAACCAGGGACCCAAATTGGTATCTACGGGTGAAGTCTCGACCTTCGAGGGCTTACCCAAGGCCACCTCCCGATGAAACCATAAGGAATCCGACACAAAATCACCCATCCCCAGTGCATCGGAGGCCAGGGGATGATAGAGGCAGCTCCTGGATGAGATCGGTGAGCGACGCTTTCTCCTCACCCAATGACAGCCCAGACCTTAGCAACCTTAGAGCTTCTCTCAATGCTAGGAGGTGAGCTCGAGAGGAGCATAAACACGCAGAGTCCCGAGGTGAGCCCAGGAGGCGAGTCAAGGTGGAGGAAGAAAGAGTGCTCGTTCGAGCAAAGGAGATGAGGAGAATCCAAAATGAAGAGAAACAAAAGATTGAGGCGGAGGAGATGCAGAAATGGGAAGCTGAAAAAAGGAAGACGGAAGCTGACGAGAGGCAGAGGGTTGAAGCAAAAAGGAAGAGGCGGGGAGATGAGGCGGACATGAGAACCCGTAACCAACCACAGTATCAAACACCTAGAGTATGCTCGGTTCCACACCCACAACTCTATGCATATGCTCTGGAGTTAGGACAGTCTACCTCACCCTTTGGGATGGATATACGTAGGGCTGAACTCCCGAAGGACTTCAAAATACCAAATCTGGAGAGATATGAAGGCAGAACAGACTCAGCCCAGCACCTGGGGTTTTACAAGGTTTGGATGGAGTTTGAAGTAGCTAATGACACAATCATGTGTTGCGCCTTCCCTCTAACCTTAGGAGGGGTGGCACGAACCTAGTTCACTAGCCTCCGCCCTGGCTCAATTCTTTTCTTTAGCCAGTTAGAGAACGCTTTCATGGCACAGTTCATTGGAGCTAGACCAATTAAGAAACCACCGTCTAACTTGTCATCTGTGGTACAAGGAGAAAACGAGTCTTTGAAAGCTTATGTTCAAAGATTCGCAGACATGATGATGCAGATAGAGGGTTGCACAGATGACCGTGCCATGCAAGCCATGCAAGACGGAGTGTGCGATAAAGTCTTTATAAGAACTGTGGCAAAGAATCCACCTAGAACATTTTCGGAAATGTTAGTAGAAGCCCATAAACATATCTCTGCAGAAGAGATTATACAGTCCAGAAGGAACCTGAACCGAGGAGGAGGTGGTGGCAGGTCTGACCTTAGGAGGAATCAGAGAAACGTCCCCCAGGATAACAAGAAAGGCTATGAAGAGATGGACAAGGGTCCTCGACCGCCCAAGAGCAAGTTTGAAAGGTTTACCCCCTCAACATGACCCGTTCAGAAGTGTTGATGCAGATTGAGGGGAACAACCTACTGAAAAAACCTTTTCCAATGTGGACCCCCTTCAAGTTTAGAGATAAGAGGAAGTTTTGTCGATATCACAAGGACTATAGGCACACCACAGAAGAGTGTTTGGAGTTAAAGGATGAGATTGAAGCTTTGATTCAGAGAGGGCAGCTGACGGAGTTTATAAAAAAGGTCACAGGGCCTTGAGCTCCCGCTCTACCAAGGCAAGATGAGGCAGGAAGAGGAGAAACACCTTCAACATCGCTACAGCCGGGTAACATATTAGGCAACGTGAGAACTATTATAGGCGGACCAGGAGTCAGAGGAGAATTAAACTGCTCAAGGAAGTCGCATACAAGGGATGCCAAGCGTACCTTTTCGGCGAACATCATGAGGTGAACTGTACCTTTAGGCCAGTGAAGGTGACCCAGAGGGAGAACTTTTCAATAACATTTACAGATGAAGAGGCATTGAGAGTTCAACACCCGCATGACGATGCTACTGTGATAACGGCCCAGGTTGCTAACCATATGGTGTATCGAATGCTAATTGACAATGGGATCTCAGTGGATGTCCTGTACGGGTCCACCTTCGATACCATGGGTCTAAAGAAAGAGGTCTTTAAACCAGTGCGGACGCCGCTCATGGGATTTTCCAGAGAGACTGTGTTCCCTGAAGGGTCCATTGAGCTTCCCCTCACCATCAGAGAGGTTCCGAACAAGTCCACTATCTTGGTAAATTTTCTGGTAATAAAATCACCATCCGCCTACAATGCCATTTTGGGTAGGCCAACTCTCAATGCTTTGAGGGCAGCTACATCAATTTACCACCTTATGATCAAGTTCCCAACGGAAGGAGGGGGCGTCGGTATGGTGCGAGGAGACCAGTTTGAGTCCAAGCAGTGTTATGCCATGGCTCTTCGCAGCAAGGACAAAATGCCCTGAGTCGAACTCCGGGCAGAAATGCCCTGAGTCGCGGCATGAAAGGCTGAATCACCTAGTTCAGCAGCTGATCTCCGAGCAGAAATGCTCTGATCCAGCTTCGACCTCTGAGAAGAAATGCTTTAAGCCAACCTCGACCTTCTGGCAGAAATGCCTCGAGCCAGCGTGGAATCCAACACCCAAAAAGAAATCGCGAAGGCGAAAATATCATTCGAGCAGAAATGTTCCAAGCCACATCTTGAGAGAACTACGTCACCGGCACCACCCGAGACCAGCAAAGAAAACACTTTGCCAGCTCCTAGGGTTGGCACAAAAGCAGTGGTCAGCATGATTCAGGAGGTCCGGACGGCTGATGAGGAGTTTCAAGAAAAAGAGGTGGATGACAAGAGGCAAGGGATGCTTTGAGGAGAGCCAGTGGAGAAACTCACTAGCATCCAATTAGATCCAAAAGACCTAGCGAAAACTACAAGAATGGGCACAACACTTTCATCGCAGTCGAAGGGAGCACTCATGGAATTTCTAAAAGATAACTCAGATGTCTTCGCATGGTCACACAAGGACATGCATGGGATAGACCCAGAGGTGATAGTGCATAAGCTAGACGTAGACCCCAGCTTCAGGCTGGTCAAGCAAAAGAGAAAAGCATTTAACCCCGAAAGATATGAAGCGATCAAGGTGGAGGTAGAGGAACTCCTGAAAGCGGGACTTATCAAGGAGGCAATATACCCTACATGGTTGGCAAATGTAGTGTTGGTGAAAAATAGCAACGGAGAGTGGAAGGTATGTGTAGACTTCACGGACCTAAACAATGCATGCCCCAATGATAGCTTCCCATTGCCCAAGATTGACCAGCTGGTGGACTCGATGGCTGGGAGTGAAATGTATAGTTTTTGTGATGCCTTCTCAGGATACAATCAGATCAGAATGCACCCCAATGATCAGAAGAATATTGCCTTCATAACCAACCTCGGACTATACTGCTACAAGGTAATGCCTTTTGGACTCAAGAATGCCGGAGCCATATACCAGAGACTAGTAAACAAGATGTTCGCCAACCAGATTGGAAAAATGATGGAAGTATATGTGGACGACATATTGGTAAAGAGTGTCAAAGCTGCCAAGCATATGGACCACCTAAGCGAGATGTTCAGCGTCTTGAGAAAACATAAGATGATGCTATCTGGCGAAATGTGCCTTCAAAGTATCCTCGGGAAAATTCTTAGGCTTCATGGTGAATCAGCGTGGAATTGAAGCCAATCCTGACAAGATCAAGGCAATCATGGAGATGACATCCCCCCGGAAGGTGAATGAGGTACAAAGGCTCACAAGGAAGGTGGCGGCTCTTAACATATTTGTCTCGAGAGCTACAGACAAATGCCTACCATTCTTCAAAATTCTCAGAGAAGCTAAAGATTTTGCTTGGACCGAGGAGTGTGAGGAAGCTTTTTCCCAGCTCAAAAAGTACCTAAGTACGTCACCATTCCTTTCTAAACGTGTTTGTGGAGAGACACTGCTATTATACTTGGTTGTATCAGAGACAGAGGTTAGCGCAACCTTAATAGGGAAAAGGGGACAGTCCAGCTGCCGATTTATTATGTTAGTAAGGCTATGGTACCAGCAGAAACTAAATACCCCAACATTGAGAAACTAGCCCTAGCCTTAATCATGTCTTCAAGGAAGCTAAAGCCTTACTTTCAGGCACATTTGATTACGGTGCCCACAAGTTACCCCCTCAGACAAGTGCTCTAGAAGCCAGAGACGTCAGGAAGATTGATCAAGTGGTCCATTGAGTTAGGACAATATGAGATATCATACAAGCCCAGCACGGCGATAAAAGCTCAGGCAGTGGCTGATTTTATCGCTGAGTTCTCCGCATCAGAAGAAGGATGAATCATTGCGCCGGACGACTGTGGTAAAGTAAGTAGCGCACAGCCAGCCTCATTATAGACCTTGCTTACAGACGGATCATCCAACGAGCATAGAAGCAGAGCGGGATTCATCCTGACCACTCCGGCTCCCGATCATGTCAAGCTCGAGTATGCACTTAGACTTGGGTTTAAGGCATCAAACAATGAAGTGGAATATGAAGCGCTAATCGCAGGACTCAAAATGCCCCGATCACTAGAAGCTAGGAGGTTGCATAGCTATAGTGACTCACAACTGGTGGTAAGGCAGGTCAACTAAGAATACTAGGCCAAGGGAGCAAGCATGATCAGCTACCTAGAGGTGGTCAAAGAACTATTGAAGGATTTTGAAGAACATCGCATTACTCAGATACCAAGGGCAGAAAATTCAAATGCTGATTTGCTTGCCAAGCTAGCATCAGCTACTGAGTCAGAGCTGCTGCGTACAATCCCCGTTGAAACGTTGGCGCAGCCCAGTATCTCATGGAAGAAGTGAGAGGTGAACCCGATTGAAGATAAGCTAGGATGGCGAGATCTAATTGTCAGATTTTTGACAGACAGCTCCCTACCCGAAGACAGGCTGGAGGCCAGAAGAATGAAGTACAAAGCAACGCACTATACCTTCATCAACCGAACTTTATACAAGAGAGGCTTTTCGTTCCCTATCTGAGGTGCCTAGGAGAGGAAGAAGCAGAATACGTCATGAGGGAAGTCCACAAGGGGGTTTGCAGTAACCATGCAGGAGGAAGGTCGCTAGCACACAAAATAGTCCATCAAGGCTATTACTGGCCAACCATGCAAGGAGATGCGAGGAAGTTCATGAGAAGATGTAACCCTTGCCAAAGGTTCACAAACATCCAAAAAGGACCACCGGAGTAACTCACCTCTATCAAGAGCCCATGGCCATTCGCTCAATGGGGAGTTGATCTCATCGGTCCACTACCAACTAGGCAGGGCTAGCTTAAATTCGCAATAGTGGCAATCGACTATTTCACCAAGTGGGTGGAAGCGGAACCCCTCTCGACAATCACCGAAGCCAAGACTTTGAGCTTCATCTAGAAATCAATCATCTACCGCTTCGGAATACCCCATACCATTGTCACAGACAATGGCAGACAGTTCGAAAACAAAAATTACAGAGAAATGTGTTCAAATTTGGGAATCAAGGCAGTGTTCTCTTCACCATTCCAGCCCCAGGCTAACGACCAAGTTGAGGCCGCAAATAAGATCATTAAGCATAATCTAAAGATCGGGTTGGATAAGCACAAAGGAGCTTAGGCTGAAAAGCTCCCTGAAATCCTATGGGCCTACAGGACAACTCCAATAACTGGGACAAAGGATACCCCTTTCTCTTTAGCCTTTGAAACCGAAGCTATCATCCCAGTTGAGATAGGAGTTCCTAATTTCCGAACTGAGCATTTCCAGCCAGAAGAGAACAATGAGCAAATGAGACTTAACCTAGACCTGATAGAAGAATCGCGGGATTTAACTCAGGTACGTGCGGCCGCCTACCAGCAACAATCGGCTAGGTACTACAATTCTAAGATGAAACAAATGGTTTTTCGGCCTGGTGACCTGGTCCTGAGAAAAATTACACTGAATACCAGAGAGCATGGAGCTTGAGCAATGGGACCAATCTGGGAAGGTCCGTACCAGGTGAAAAGAGTAATCAAACCTGGAACATACCAGCTGGAGGGAAAAGATGGAAAAATCCACGCCCACCTGTGGAATGCGGAACACTTGAAAATTTATTTTCAATAGTTCATGTAAAAATTTCCTTTTGTTTGTATGACACAATAGTATTGTCAATGGAATGAAATTTCTTTTTTAAGAAACGTGTGCCAATATTTACTTGTGAAAAGTTAAGTTAAAGTTCAATAGGGGCTAAACCCCCAAAGGCTGAATGCTCCCCGAGCTGGGCTCTGATCAACTAGGAGCTGGAGGCTAGAACAGCCTAAGAGCTAAACCCGTAGAGGCCAAACGCTCCCCGAACTGGATTCGGATCGACCACAAACTGGAGGCTGAAACAACCTGAGGGCTAAACCCCCAGAGGCTGAATGCTCCCTGAGCTGGGCTCTGATCGACTAGGAGCCGGAGGCTAAAGCAGCCACGAGGCTAGGTGCCTTAGAGGCTGAAGGCTCCTCGAGTTGGGCTCGGATCGACCAGGAGCTGGAGGCTAGAACAACTTGGGGGCTAAGCCCCCAGAGGCTGAATGCTCCCCAAGCTGAGCTCGGATCGACCAGGAGCAGGAGGCTAAAGTAGCCACGAGGCTAGGTGCCTTAGAGGTTGAAGGCTCCCTGAGCTTGGCTCAGATCGACTAGGAGCTGGAGGCTAGAACAGCCTGGGGGCTAAGCCCCAGAGGCTGAACGCTCCCCGAGCTGGGCTCGGATCGACCAGGAGCCGGAGACTAAAGAAGCTGAAGGCTCCCCGAGTTGGGCTTGGATCGACCAGGGGCTGGAGGCTGAAGCAGCCACGAGGCTAGGGGCCTCAGAGGCTGAAGACTCCCAGAGCTGGGCTCGGATCGACCAAGAGACAGAGGCTAAATTCAATTCGACAAACAGCCAGAAGTTCGCTAAGCTAAACTAAGAAACGGCTACCCCATGTGCTAACTCTTTCAAGTTTCTCTTTCGAGAAACAAGAAAGAGTAGGGGGCTATAAGGGTGCCTCGCTAGCCCAGAGACAAGCTCAGCCCAACTCAGCCTCGGCTTCGCAATAAATAAAAAAAATCAAGTCAAAAGGCAAAATGACGCACAAAGAATCGAAAGGAATTTCCATTAAGAATTAGCTTAGAATTAACAAATCATTGTATTAATGTCTAAAAAAAAAAGTTAACTAAAATGCGTACAATAGTTGGCCCCAACATGCCAAGAAAAACTCTAAGTAAAATGTATAATAAGCTGGTATGAAAGCTAGCAATTACGGGGGCGAGCCTGGAACTGATGCGGAGGTGAAAGAAGTTTAGCTCGAAGGAGAAACCGTAGAAGCTGCAAGAGGAAAGCTGGGAACTGAAGGTGAGGAAGTTGGCCCCAAAGGAAGAACCGGGGAAGCTGGAGTGGGCACTTCAGAGCCAGATGCGTTAGAGGCTGGAGCCTGGCCCGGAGATTGATCCAGCAAGCTGTAGTCGAGATCTGGAAACTTCGATTTGATCACCTCCAGGGCGGAATCAGCCCCCGCATCGAACTGCCTGTCGGCTTCATCGAATAGCCTCGAGATTTCATCATCCTTCAGCTGAAGGGTTTTTTTCATTTCCTCGAGCTCGGCTTTTAACCTTTCAGTTTCTTTGGCATGCTCAGCCTTTAACCCATCCAACTCCTTGACATGTTCTTTGAGCCGGGTAGTGGAGGAGGCAAGGAGCTAGTCTTTCTTCTTCAACTCTGATTCACTCAACTTCAGCTCTGTCTCCTTCAACTTAAGGTCGTTGTCACTCTGCTTGATCTCCAGCTCCTTCTTCGTCAACATGAGCTCGAAGTCTGCTATACACTTTTTAGCATCCTCCAGCTCTTTCAGATTCTTCTTCAAGCTGCTACCAGCAGCTGCAGCCTTCTTTTTATAACGAGCAACTTGGTCCTGAAGCTTGAAGGTCATGAAAGCCAGCTGCACAACAAATAAAATAACACACAAGTGAATAACGAATAAACTTAGTAACCAAGGACACAGCAGTGGGGGCCCTCACCAAGGCTACTTGGTGAAAAACCTCAGCAGGAGCTGAGAAGTCAGGAAGCTCAGAAAGCCGCTTCTCCTTGGTAGGAACGATCTCCATTGACAAGACGCTTATGAAGTCGCCCTCATGCATGGATAACTTGCCCTTTCCGCCCCTGCTTGCTTCCGAAGTCAAATCCTTCCCCCTCAAGGATTGAGTACTAGCCATTGGTGTGGGTGTCAGCTCTCTGCCTGACTGAAGCTGAAGAGAGCTAGCCCCCCTTTTGGGGTCTTTGTAAGAAGCATCCTTGGGAGGAACATCCTTGCGACCTAAGCCCAGGGCCCGGGACAGAGACCCGAACCCTTGGATTCCACCCAATAACAACCTCACAGACCAAATACATTCGCAGACAACAATAGCACAACACAGACCGAAAACAACAGCGCATAAACAGAAAACCCTAACCGACTCGAGTATCAACAGGCCACACCAACCAGAAGCAAAAAACGCGAAAACAATAACACATAGACAAGTGAAAAGAAGGACACTTCATACCTTTCGATTTGTGACGAAACTGGAGGCACGGCGAAGAGCAGCAAAGGTCAAGGAAAGCCCTTTCTTTTCTGTGAACCTAAGGAAAACAAAGATTAGAGGGATGAGCATTGCCCAAATAGTCAACAAAAAAAAAGAAAAAAAAAAAGAAAAAACGACGAGAACCTGTGGTTTGTTAGCCAATGGAGGAGGAGTGAAGGACTAAGAAAAGCAGGAGGAGTGTCCCCGGGGTCGTCAGAAAGGTCGAGGGAAGGCAAAGAGGTCTGTGAAGTTGCTCAACTTTCAGTCGGCGAGGAAAGGAAGAAGGGGAAAAGGTTTCTCTGAATTTCCAATCGCCAAACTGAAAAGAGGAAGAGGAAAAGGGTGTGCAGACGAAGCGACGGGGAAGTCCTCAATCAGCGCAAAGAGTGGAGAGACGTGGGACGTGCATTAAATGCACATCCCATCGCCCAGAAAAAGCTACGCACACACAGCAAAAAAAAAATATTCAAAATTCAAATTTCAAAGCTTCGGTATTCACGCCCAACATTTATTCTCTATCTCTTAAATTGGTCAAATCCCTAGATTGCACCAATTTGGGGGCTATTGTTATGGGCATTTTTGTTCACAAGAATGGGCCAAATACCTTAAGTGTGAGCCATATTTTTTTTTTACAACAAGGTGATACATGCACACCCAATTTCTATGTGGTGGGCCCGATCATGGTAATATGGTAAGCCCAAAATCAATATCAAAAGGACATGTGTCATTCATTCAAAGGGGGGCCTCAACTCTCAATCCTAACCACCCAATGAGAAATAAATAGAAAAAGGTAGGGAAAAGAGAGGGAAACCTTTTTTTTTTCAGCCAGGCACAGAACCCTAGGAGCCGCCATCCGCTTTTTGCTACCAACCCTTACCTACTCTCATTGTCCCTTACCTCAGACACGTTAACCAACCTTTTTTCCTCAGTTTTGGAGACCATTTTGGTCTTAAACTTGACTTTTGACCTTTGATTTCAGCCTTTTTTGACTGGTTATTCAACCAAAGAAAGAAAAATGTCAATGTTCATCATCTTCCCCAAGACACCCATAACCGGGCAGCCCCATTTTTTCACCCTTTTGGCCATTCTCTTCCCCCTCTTTTACCATTCATCCCTCTTAAAGTATTTTTTTAGTCATTTTTACTCCAAAATGATAAGCTTTACTTACTTAAGCATCAGAGAGGGAACGTCGGCCACCACACCGGCGCCCCTCTAACCGGTTTTCTTGCTCGATTTTGCAGGAACCCAAGAGGCCCGACACAAAACGAAAAATCGCCACAACACTTTCCAATTTTAACAAAATAATATAAAAAGACTTATGGGTTCTAAGTCTTCAACCCAACTCTTTTCATATAGTTGATTTCCTTCTAACTGCTTTTATATGGTAAATTTATTATTTGTTTGTTATTTATGTATGCATAATAGAGATAGAAAATAATTTCATAGACAAAAGCTTAAAACAAAAAGTTGGATAAAAGCTAAGAAATTATCCATTTCACTCTTAGTCAAAAACTTGGTTAATAGGGTTAATAAAATAAGCTCTTTTCGTCTGCTCTATCAACAAGCATTGTGAAAAATTTAAGAACATTTTTTATTTTAAGAACATTTTTACTTACTTATTTTGTTCCATCTCCTTGTAGAAATCTATGCACAGAAAGAAGCAGATGCTTTACTGAACTGGAAAAGGAGAATACTCCTCTTCTTTAACTTCGTGGACTCTCACCAACGCTAGCAATAGTCCATGCCAATGTACTGGAATTGAGTGTGATGAAGTTGGTACATTGTTGAGATAAAACTTGCAAATTCAGGCCTGGATGGAACACTTGACAGGTTTGACTTCTCTGCCTTTCCTAATCAAACCTCCTTTAATCTCATATGTGGATGATTGACAAAAATTTATAACTTAATCAATTGAAAGAGAAAGAAATATTGGATCATAAAAATAAATAAATAAATAAGGTTACACATCCCTTCAGTCCTTTACTTTGCAAGCCAAGCTACCATTCAATAACTCTTCAACTAAGAAAATTATAATTTAAAAGATCACAAACCTTTTGAATTTCCCAATCCAATAGCATATATTATGTAATACTGGGGTAAATATGAATCAAAATACACCTTACACTGCGCTAAACCAATAAAGGAGTAAAATACCACATAAAACCAAATTTATAAAAAATTCACAAAAGAATACAAAAAATAAATGCCAAACACAAACATATATAGTGACAGAACAAGTTCAAAGTTAATGCGCATTAAGCATCCCGTCTATTCAAAGCTCTTTCCAACCTTGTCTCAAATGGGGTAGAATGCCAATTGACTCTCTTATCCTGCAAGCCCAAAAAACTCAATCAGAATTCAGAACTCACACCAAACACCTAATTGCAAACATATTCACAAATCATACTTCAAATGTACCTCTCTGTACTTGCTGGTAGTGTTTGGTATTCCTTTATAAGAAGAAGCTGAGCCAGAATCCTTTACAGGGCCTGTGTGATTCCAGTAGGTCCCAACAGTCCCTATTAAGGGCATCTCATCAGGGCTTCGGCTCGGTGACTTCCTTGGTGAACATGAAGCTGAATACTGTCTCAGCTCTTCAACAGTCAAGGCACCTAAAATTGGCCTATCTTCTTGGCTTAGGAATGAGTTTGATCCGTGAGATGTGCTTCTTTCGGGTGTAGCACTCTCCACGGCAAATGTGCTTGTATTGTTAACATTTTTAGTTTCATCGGAACCCAACCAGTTTGAAAGGCTAGCATCAACTGCTATTTCTTGTTTTGGTTTCTTGGCTTGATCAATATTTGATTTGAAACTGAATGATGACTCCTTGAAACTCAGCTCGGAACTAAACGAAAGCCTTGGCTCTTGATATGAAGTCAAATTCTCTTTCTGATGCAGCTTCGCTGGTTGAGTCCCTTTACCTTTAACAGCTTTCCATTGACTAAGATTCTCCACTGGGTTTAGCACAGAGTGAACATATTTACTTCGATCTCGAGCACTCCGATTAAACCCAATTGGTTTTACTTCTCTCTCAGGCAAATTACATACTGCAATAGGACTATTAACCTCCTCAATAAAAGTTCCCCTTTTCGAGTCAACAATTTCATCTTCATACTCTATCTCTCCATCAGAATCTTCATCCTCTTCCTCGTCCTCGTCCTCGTCCTCGTCCTCATCATCAAGATCACTATCCCCAAACTGTAGGTCTTCATTCTCATCATCACTGTCCCTGCAATTCTGGTACCTATGGTTTGAAGGGAAAGATCCTAAGCTCGTAGTGATCGAACTATCTTCAGAAGAAGACTTAGATAAGCTTAATTTTTCTAAAACTTCTTCCTTCTTCTCCTTCTTCCCAGTTTCTTCACCATCTGGTAGAATATCTGATGAGGCCTCATCGGTTGAATCGTGTTCATAGGTTCTAATATTTGAATCGAAAGTTACTTTCTTTCTGGTACTGAAGCTCAATTGCTCCTCAGGTTTGTCACTACACACCAAAACCCACAATTTTGTCATCAATAAACAAAACCAGTTGTTTCTCAGCGTTTATAGAAACCAAAAATATGACACAAATAAACTAGAAAAGCGCAGGAAAATTCAATTGCTTACCGGACTTCTAAAACCGAGCTAATAGGGTTTTGGAACTCTCCCTGTACCGTAGAGACAGTCGAATGTACAGGCTTGTAACTTGAACTTCTCTGCAATTTTCAATATTCAAAAGGGGAAAATAATATTAAAACAAAAAGCTCTGTTTGGTTGCTGAGAAAATCTAGGATAATAAGGTAAAGAAACAAAAGTGCATACTCAGAAAAAAAAAATACAAAAAAACAAAACAAAACAAAAACAAAACCGTCAAACTAGCTGAGAGAAAATTCGACACTAACACTACATACTTACTAGCCATTTTACAAATTAAAACCCATATCGGGAACACAAAGAAGCGAGACTTTCGGGTTTCTTTTCTTTTCTCAAATATTCTCAGGGAACAAACAAAGCGGTAAAGAAAAATCAGTAAACAGAAGAAGTAACAGAGATGAGAGAGACATACTTGGAAACGAGGTTGAACCTTGTTCCTCTGTTTTCTGCGAGTACGATCATTGGAGGAACCAAAACAAGCAAGAAAGCAACCCATTAGAGATCTCGTTCCTCTTTGGCCTTTCTTTCTCTCAAAGATTAGATCTTTCTCGTAAAGAAAGTTTTTTGGCTAACGGATTTTCATTGTTTCAAATACAGCTTTCAGTGAAAGAAAGAGAGAGTGAGACAGGGACAGAGGGCGTTACCTTGGCAAAGAAAGGTAATGGAAAAGGGACAGAACGGTCATCAACTTTTATAATTGTAATATATATTTTCTCTTCTTCTTTTTTTGAAGAAAAGAGGCAAGTGACCGTTAGAAACTTGGAGTTGATGATTATTTGTGATCACAGCCTGTAAAATTGTGGTTTTATACTATTTTTTCTAAGAGGGAATATTATTAAGTTTGTGCTCAGACTCAAGTTTGTCCCGTCTGGACTAATGAAAGCCGCCCATCTGTATTCGCTTTTTATGGGGTCCACTGTCTATAAATTTGATGGTTATTGATGCGTTTTGGTATATGAAGGGCTTGATTTCCTGATTTCAAATTCAGCGGGAGTTTATTTATTTATTTATTTTCCAAATGTAATTTATAGTGTATGAATTTTGCTATATATATATATATATATATATATATAAAAGCTTATAGAAAGATTCAAATAATTACAGTTTACTTAAAAAATATATAATTTTTTAAATATTTTCATTTGTATTTTTTTCAAAATTAACTTTTAATATTAAATATTTTTAAATTTTAACTTTATACGTATATTTTTTCATATTAATATTTTTTTATATTTAACAAAAGATGAACAAAAATATTATATATATATATATATATATATTTAGGTTAAATGACAAATGAAACAAACTATACGCATTTGAAACTTTTTTATAATAGGCTTTGTATAGCAAAATTCGTGTATATATATATACATATTGTGTGCCTTTTAATTTTTTTGGGTACAATTTTACATTAGAAATACACTATTTTTAAGAAAAGTAATAAATCAACTCGAATTTGGTTAAAGCTCTTGACACCAGTGAATATCCTACGTGTTATAAAAAAAAATGAATATCCTACATGTTATAAAAAAAAAAAAAATTGAATATCCTAAGTAAAAGCAGCTTCTACATTTTAATTTCTATTAAAATTATCACACGTATTATTTGATTGTTTAATTTTTCTTAAGTGATTTTTTTCTTTTTAACCAATTATTAAAATTGTTTTCAAAGGAAAAAAAATCTTGAAAATGATTATATGAGAATTTATCAAAATTGTTTTTCATTTTAATTTTATATAAAAAAAAATGGGGTGAAAGCAGATTCTAAATTCTGATTTCTAAACCATCTATACTATTTTATCGTTTTAGCTCTCTTTTTTTAAAAATAATAATAATAATAATGTTTCATTTTAACTATTATTTAAAAATAAAAGCACAAAGTTAAAAAAACAATGGGGTAGAAATTTTAATAATTTCTATTAAAATTATCACACGTATTATTTGATTGTTTAATTTTTTTTAAGTGATTTTTTTCTTTTTAACCAATTATTAAAATTGTTTTCAAAGGAAAAAAAATCTTGAAAATGATTATATGAGAATTTATCAAAATTGTTTTTCATTTTAATTTTATATAAAAAAAATGGGGTGAAAGCAGATTCTAAATTCTGATTTCTATTAAACCATCTATACTATTTTATCGTTTTAGCTCTCTTTTTTTAAAAATAATAATAATAATAATGTTTCATTTTAACTATAATTTAAAAATAAAAGCACAATGTTAAAAAAACAATGGGGTGAGAGAGGCTCGAACTCTCGACCTCAGGATAACTCAGAAGCTATGAGACCTACGCGCTAGCCAACTGCGCCACCACCCCTTCTTGTTCGAAATGCTTGTATTAAATTATTAAAATACTTGTTTATCCTGATATCATTCCGTTCCACCCGCCTCATTCGGCGTCGTTTAGCAAACCCTAAGCCCCTTTCGTCCTCGGCTCCTGCTTTCTCATTTGCTCCTCTCACTCTAGGGTAGAGAGAGAAACAGACACGGAGAGGGAGCGCATTTCGTGGAGTGAGAGAGAATGGAGTCGGACGAAGGAAAGCTATTCATCGGAGGAATAGCGTGGGACACCACAGAGGACAAGCTCAGGGACTACTTTGGCCAGTATGGCGAGGTCACGCAGACCGTTATCATGCGCGATAAGACCACTGGCCGACCCAGAGGCTTTGGCTTCGTGGTCTTCTCCGATCCTTCTGTGCTCGATACTGTCCTTAATGACAAGCACACCATTGATGGCCGAATGGTTAGCTCCTCCCCCTTTCAATTCTAATTGCATTCACCCTTCCTGGTCTCAATGCGCTTCAAATTTTAGAGCTAATTACATTGTTTTTTTTTTTCCCTATTTTGTGGCCAATTTTTTTGGTTCTTCGAATTCTTTTTATGCCATGTACTTCTTCCTGCTTTATTGAATATATTGCATCGTATTTCTTTTTGGGTTTCGTTGAGCTCATTATTTGGCTGTTTGCAGTGAATGGCATTCTGGGTTTTATGAGTTTGTAGTATTCCTGGGATTTATCAGTGTCTTTATATTCTCCGGGCTTTTTTATTTTTTATTTTTACTTGGGTTTTCGTCTGTTAGCTTAAGAATTATAGAATCAGGGTAAACAATTTCGTGTTATAAGGATCAAGGTTTGCTTATTAATTAAGATACATTCTTCCATTGCTTTGTTAAATTTATTTTAATTCTCTATTTCTGGGTGCTCATTATTTTTTGGTTAAGCTGTTTATGAGCCTCAGGAGATTTTTGATTGAGTAGGCAGGCTAGTGTTTGTTTGTTTTTTTTTTTTTTT
>QANX01004625.1:267808-324656 GCA_003254975.1 Ochetophila trinervis
TTTTTTTTTTTTTTTTTTTTTCGTAGGAGCTATTTTTTTCTTCTTTTTTCTTTGTAAAGTTTTTAAGGGGTTTTCTTGTTTGTGATTTTAAATGCGATTTTCATTTATTTCATGTGTATTTCTATGCTGGTCACTAGATTGTAAATGTAACTAGTTGATGAGAAAAAATACCAATAGGCTTCTTTCAGGAAAACACACCGTATTGCAGTTTTGTTCTGCTAGCTTAGGTTCAGAATTCAGATTGAAGAGAAATGCAAAATTTTAATTATGTTTGGAGAGCACTAGAATGGACAACATTTGACACAAATTCTTTTTATTTCTTATTATTTATATCTTCGGCTTATGACATGGCGATGTTATTAAAATTTTGCATTTCTCTTCAATCTGAATTCTGAACCTAAGCTAGCAGAACAAATTCTGTTTATTTCTTATTATTTATATCTTCGGCTTATGACATGGCAATGTTAAGTGCTCATTCATCATTAGATCAAGGATGGGAATATAAGAATTTGGTTTGAATAATTAACCATTATAAGTTTTTCCGTGTCATGTTTATGAATGCTGGCAAGGATTTATGGATTAAACTTTTACTTTGGTTACATAGGTGGAGGCAAAAAGGGCTCTATCAAGAGAGGACCAGACCTCCTCTAAAAGTGGAAACTTTAATTCCAGCAGAAACTCTGGAGGGGGAGGAAACTTTAAGACCAAAAAGATTTTTGTTGGAGGGTTGCCTTCAACACTATCAGAAGATGGATTTCGTCAGTTTTTTGAAAGTTTTGGCCATGTAACTGATGTAGTCATAATGTACGACCAGAATACTCAACGTCCTCGTGGTTTTGGTTTCATAACGTTTGACACTGAAGAAGCAGTTGATAGAGTACTTTATAAGAATTTTCATGAGTTGAGTGGTAAACTAGTAGAAGTGAAGCGAGCCCTTCCTAAAGACGCAAATCCTGGTGGAGGGGGCCGTGGTGGGGGCTATCAAGGTTATTCTGGTGCAAGCACTAATACATTTGATGGTCGAATGGATGCCAATAGATATATGCAGCCTCAAACCACTGCAGGTGGTTTTCCACCATATTCTGGTTATGGTGCACCTGGTTATGGTTATGGGGCAGCAAATAGTGGGGTTAGCTATGGAGGTTATGGCAGTTATAATGTAGGTGGTTATGGAAGTGCTGGAGCAGGATACGGTGGTTCTGCTGGGTCCTATGGAAATGTAAGTGTTCCAAGTCCTGGTTATGTTGGTGGAGCACCTGGTGCAATGAAGAACGCTTGGAGCAGCCAAACTCCCTCTGCTTACGGTGCTTCTGGCTATGGGGCTGCGACTCCTTGGACTGCTCTTGGTGGTGGTGGTGCTGGTTCTGCTCCTAGAGGTCAATCCCCAAGTGGGGCTTCCGGGTATGGGAGTCAAGGTTATGGATATGGCAGTTATGCTGGTAGTTATGGTTCATACTCTGGTGCATATGGGGCCACCGGTGGGCGTGCTGGGAGTGTCCCAAACAGCAATTCCAGTGGGGGTGCTAGTGGAGGGGACCAACAAGGAATTGGTAGTGGCTATATGGGAAGTGGCTATGGTGACACCAATGGAAATTCAGGGTATTCTAGTGCAGGATGGAGATCTGATCCCTCACAGCCTACTGGTGGTTATGGTGGTGCTCAGTCCAGACAGGCTTAACAGCAGTTATGTGATGGCTTTGATTTCTGCTCCAGTAATCCTAATGCCGGCAATCTTTTCCATTTTTGAGTGCTTATTTATATGCATGATGACAACATGCTGGGTGAATTGCTTGATTCCCAGTGCTAGTTGGCAGTTGTAGTTCTGCTTATATTCTTACCAGTATTTTCCAGTAGTAGAAAATTTAGTTAAATTTGTTTCAAAGTCTAGCATTTATCTTCAGGTTTGTTATTTATTAGTTATGAGCTTGCTAATCTCCTTCCCCTCATCCTCTTCCCCCTGTCGTTACCGCTATATGTAGCTTGTGCGCCAAATATGGCAATCCTTTTCTTTTGTTCATTGCGCTGCATTATTTTTTGTTTTGTAGTCGGTTGGAATTTGATTATATGCTTTCTGTTTATGATTGATCAGCTTTAGCAATACTGGCTGCTTAGCGTTAGGGATCGAACATTATTAAATAGATTGTCATTGAAATACAGGAAAGCGTTTTGGTAATATGGATGGGTCTTTAGGCTTTGATCATGCCAACTATGTAAAATATGTTAATATACTGACATATTATTTTAATTTCAGTATATTCCAAAAATAATGTAGACTAAATGAGACAAATAACATGGCCTTCTATGATATTTGAAGCAAAATAGGAGATCAACATATAAATCTTAGAATATTTAAATATTTTTAGTATATTTAAAAAAAAAATAAGAAAGTAAAAATGTATAATATTTATTTGATTTTTTTCCTACGGGGAAACTCTAGATAAATTATTGTAGGAATTCACCCCGAACTGCTAATATGGGCGACGTAGCTTACAATTCAATGGGCGGCAGTTCATATCAGTCTGATGTGTATACTTAGATGCATTGACCGCGTGAATATGAATATGATAATTATATGTTGTCATCCTTTCCAAATGCCTACATTATTATTATTTGGCTTTAGAAGTATAATATATATTCTTATTTTTTGATAATCAAATACAAACAAACAAAAAGAGATGAAAAAAAATGTGTATACATATATATAAAATATATTATTATAAAAATACTATATATATATAATATATATGGGAGTTATTCGTGTTATTGACATCAGATACGTTATGCGGCATGTAGCTACTAGTTGTTTGTTGTATTGATGTAGTCAAACAATTCTATTTTTAGTCAATTCCACGTGAAATTTGATAAGAGTGAGAAGAAAAAAGTAACAAAAATACAAATTAATAAAGAGACAGTACCCCAAAGTCTAAGTCATGAGAGGTCGGCAGTCCGCCAGCCAATTCAATGGCGCAGATTGGACGAAATTAACCAGTGGAATGGTTAAAATTTTATTAATTTTTATGGAAATTTCACAAATATACATGGAAATTTTATAAATTTTTTTAAATATATTTATTAATTTTTTTTTTTAAATTTTAAAAATATTATGGATTTTTATAAAGTATTATATTAAATATATCAATTAATTAAACCGGTTTATTTATATGATAAATAAGAGAATTCTGATTTAAAAATTACTCTACAAACAGAAAATGAAAGTATAATTGCTACAAGAGTGATCACTAAAAAAATATATTTTAGTAGTATTGATTCTTTCCGAAAGCTTATGAGATAATCAACTATAACTCTTTGTATTTCAGTCATCTCCAAGGGTACATGTTCAGAATTTCAAACTATTGATAGTAACTGACTCAAGCAGTGATATCAATGGATATTCTTGTGAAATTATAAATGGTTACAAAAGAGTCATCAATTTAACAGAGATTGAGTCTATTTAGCGGTAAAAGTATTACACTCATGCAATATAAAATAAAGATCATGAAAGTAAAGAATAAAGAGAATGCTTACGAGATAACCAACTATAACTCTTTGTATTTCAGCCATCTCTAAGGGTACATGTTCAGAATTTTAAACTATTGATAATAACTGACTCAAGCGGTGATATCAATAGGTATTCTTGTGAAATTATAAGTGGTGACGAAAGAGTCATCAATTTAACAGAGATTGAGTCCATTTAGCGATAAAAGTATTACACTCATGCAATATAAAATAAAGATCATGAAAGTAAAGAATGTAGGCCTAGAGTTGATGTTGAAGAAAAAATTATACACATAGAGAAAAATGTACAATAGAAATATCACAGCAAAAAAATAATTTTTTTTAGATGAATATATTCCTTATTCAATTGATGTTTATTGAATGACATCAAATAATAACTTATGTATATATTCTCAAGCTCAACCATCGGCATACAACAATTATGCACAGAGCCAACTGATATTATATCCATATTGTGATTATCAGTAATGACAACTACATATAATATTAGATCCATATGGTTGGCATATTAACAAATACATGCAAAACTATAAAGAAAATATAATTTTTGATCAATATTTCTCTCAATACACTATTGAAATTTAGCATAAATAAGTGAGTAAAAAATTTTAACCACCAAGAAATTCTATGTGGTATTGAGTAATATTTAAGTAATTATGTATTTATATTATTATTCTAATTAATAAATAATTCATTATTTAATATAATATTTTTTTATTACTGTCATCAAGTGCTGTATGTTTTTTGATATGAAAAGTATGATTTTAACTTTATGCTTTTTTAATTTTTATAGGTAAATTGAAAAAATATTTAATAAATAAGTATAAATTTAAATTTCATTAAAAAATTTCATAGTTTCTTATAAATTTATGTAATTTTTTTTAATTTTTTATCGATATCGATATTTTGTCGATATGTAATTATGTATTTATATTATTATTCTAATTAATGAATAATTCATTACTTAATATAATATTTTTTATTACTGTCAGCGAGTACTATATGTTTTTTTAATTTTTATAGATAAATTGAAAAAATATTTAATAAATAAATATATATTTAAGTTTCATTAAAAAATTTCATAGTTTCTTATAAATTTATGTAATTTTTTTTAATTTTTTATCGAAATCGATATTTTATCAATAAATTTATATTTTTGAATTTTAATATTTCCATCGATACTGATATTTTCATTATTGGTGTCAATATATATGTTTACTGTTTATTTAAAATGCAAATTATCATACAAAAAATCTACTATCCTCGGTGAAGTTATCAATAAAATATATTATCAGTGATAAAATTATTCTTCCTAATAAAATTTTAATTACAATTTCTATTTTAAAATAGTAAAGTTATATACATTATAAAATTTATATATATATGATGCCAAGTATGCATTAAGAAAATGAATGTGCATGGCTGCATGCATACATTTTTCATACTCAGTAATCAAAAATTAACGACTGCCGTAATTCTTTTATCATGAATTTGTAACAAATTTTTATATCGTATAACGCTACACCAAATACGGAGTGACGTGTAAAATTTATACGTGGTCTGATATTTTTACAAATAAAATTTTATCTAGGATTTCCATATAAGAAAATTAGTTGTTAGATGGATTAACTAAATTCCAAAATACGACATGGAAAATGGATAAATATTGTGGAAATTATATCCAAGTCATGTGTAAAGATCGGCTAGCCAGCTGCTGCCATTATAAAATGATTTGAAAGAGACAAGTCATATTAATATTGTGCTAAAATTTGTTTTTGTTGACTTTGAATAGTATACATGCAAGTCAATGGCAAAGTTTTGCGAGTAAATAATATATAGTAGATAATTATGAGGCATGCATGCAGACACTACTTAGCTTTCATTGATTTTTTTTTTGGTAAGACTATATATATATAAAAGATACTCACTAGGTAAACAAAACACCCAAAAAAAGAAAAATGGATAAACTTTGACTTGGGAATTGTAGGAAGAAGGTTAACCTGACAAGGACTATTTATTAGGAGCTAGCTAGCAGCTAAACTTCATACTCTCAAGAATTTAAACCAGCCTTGCTTTGGTTTCTCCACCTGATTAATTATGGCAACCGTAGAAGAAGAGAAAGGCCATGCCCATATACAAGAGAATTACACACAAGATGGGACTGTGGATCTCAAGGGTAGACCTATTTTAAGATCAAAAACTGGAGGATGGAAAGCTTGTTCCTTCATTGTTGGTACTGTTCTTCGCATATATATATATACATGTATACTACACACACACATATACATAACATGTGTTTAGAAACATGTTCTTTGGCTTTTCATTAAATGTGTTAACTTGAGCTAATTGCAATTTAAAGACCTATAAGAAATATATCAGAAGACTCGAGAGTTTCAGATGAAGTCATAAATTTATGTGTGAAGCCAATTAAAAGCCTTCTTAAGCAAAAGCGTATATGAAAACATTCAATTTCGGTTTTGGTGTATATATTTTTCGGTCTCTATAAATTTCCATGTATTTTTTACAGGGTATGAAGTATTTGAGAGGATGGCATTCCATGGAATTCAATCAAATCTAGTGGTTTACTTGACAAGGAAACTCCATGAAGGGACTGTAGAATCTGCAAACAATGTCACAAACTGGGCTGGTACAGTATGGATGACTCCCATATTAGGTGCTTCCATTGCAGATGCTTATTTAGGCAGATATTGGACTTTTGTCTCTGCTTCAGCAATTTACCTATTGGTACATACTCCAATTCTGCATATGCACATACTAAACAAATCAGAACCAAAAGCCACTCTCATAATTTGCTTTTCTTGAATTGAAGCCAAAAATCCATAATTGACTTTAGCATTCTTTTTAAACTATGATATGGAATATATGGTCTTTGTTGTTATCATATACAGGGAATGTCCCTGTTAACTTTAGCAGTTTCTGTGCCAGCTTTAAGGCCACCACCGTGCAGTCACGGTGTCAATGAAGAAGATTGCACAGAAGCCTCTACTCTTCAAGTGGGTATATTCTATTGTGCATTGTACATAATAGCACTCGGAACTGGTGGAACCAAGCCTAATATCTCCACTATGGGCGCCGATCAGTTTGATGATTTTGAGCCTAAGGAGAGGACTCACAAGCTTTCCTTCTTCAACTGGTGGATGTTTGGCATATTCATAGGTTCCCTTTTCTCAAGCACATTCTTAGTTTACATACAAGAAAATATTGGCTTTGCCATTGGCTATGGTCTTCCAACTGCAGGGCTTGCAGTTTCAGTGATAGTATTTTTAGTGGGCACCAGATTTTATAGGCATAAAGTGCCTTCAGGAAGTCCAATCACTGGGATTGCTCAGGTACTTGTGGCAGCTGCTAGGAAGTGGAATGTGCCTTTCCCAAATGACCCAAAAGAACTTCATGAATTGAGCTTGGAAGACTATGCCAATAAAGGGAAACTTAGAATTGAATACACCCCTTCATTAAGGTACCTTTATAGGCATAAACTTCATTTTTCCCCTGTTTTAGAGATCGACAGGCACATTTACTCTTTGCTTTTAATCTTATTATTCTTCATTATCATTTATCACCCATTGTTTATTACAATTTTATTTTCTTCGGCTCTTACTTAAAAAAGTCCTTTGTTGGCAAATATTTTAATTTACTCCTGCAACTAAATGTTATACTTGGTCATAATTAAATTTTGTGACTGATGACTATTTGCTTTTTCTTCCTAATTTGAATTAAATATATTGTAAGTAAGCTTTGACATAATATATTTCTTATAACTAATACTTTTAGGTTAAAGTTATTATCATTCTTATAACTGTTTCCATGACTAATACTCTCAATTTTCTTTTTGTAATTCACGAAATTCCTCATGAATGCCTATTTTACCAAAAAAACTAGTGTATGCAAATTTCATATAACTAGCATTGCATTGCATTTTCTGCAGATTCCTTAACAATGCTGCAGTAAAGAGTGTACCAAACACACCTTGGACTCTATGTCCAGTGACCCAAGTGGAAGAAACCAAGCAAATGATCAAATTGATTCCCATTTTCATTGCAACATTTATACCAAGCGCAGTGTTAGCCCAAGTGACAACCATATTTGTCAAACAAGGCACCACACTTGACAGAAGCATGGGTCCCCATTTTGATATCCCTCCAGCATGCCTCACAGCTTTTGTAACAATCTTCATGCTCATAGGCCTTGTAATCTATGACCAATACTTTGTTCCGACAGTTCGACACTACACACAAAACCCAAGAGGAATCACATTGCTACAGAGAATGGGAGTTGGCTTTGTGCTGCATATTATTATCATGGTCATAGCTTGCTTGGTTGAGAGAAAGAGGATTAGTACTGCAAAAGAGAATGGGATTTTCGGTAAACATGAAACTGTTCCTCTTACTATATTCATTCTTCTTCCGCAGTTTGCTTTGATGGGCATAGCTGATACATTTCTAGAAGTGGCAAAGTTGGAGTTTTTCTATGACCAAGCACCAGAAGCCATGAAGAGTCTAGGATCCTCATATTACTGTAGCAGCAAAGGGATAGGGAATTTCCTTAGTAGTTTTCTTTTAAGTACAGTTTCTAATATCACCAAGAGGCATGGCCATAAAGGGTGGATTTTGGATAATCTGAACCTCTCTCATATAGATTACTACTATGCTTTCTTGGCTGTTTTAGCATCTCTTAATTTTCTATTCTATTTGCTTGTCTCAAAGCTCTTTCTCTATAATGTTGAAGTTGGAAAATCCAAGATGGATTTAGCCATGGAAACTTTGCCAAACAAGACTTCACCTCAAGACAATGAAAACTCGAAGACTGGACTAATTACATAAAAGTGTATGTGTATAGATTCAGTGTTATCTGTACTTATATATTTATGCTTGATTAATTAGAATGATCTTTTGGCATTGTATTAAGCATCAACATGAAAATCTGAAGCTAAAGTGCTTGGCAATCCTGCTTTTTACCTTGTCATTTATGTGGTCTAAAAAGTTTTCCTGCTGAAGAATTCATGATTCCCACTGTGCTTTTATTTGAGTGGTTTTTGGGTTTATCGTACTAATGTTAGAAAGATTAGTGTGTATGCAGCTATGTATTATACTAGATAATACAGTAAATGAAAAATGGAACTTTTTTCAAGTAACACAAAATATAAAAGAGATAATATAGATTAAAGCAATTTAATTTTCTAATAATAAGTCCTTTATCAAGAACATATGGGTCAATATTACAGTTAGTGATAATTTTAACCGTTTATAATTATTGTCACTGTTAATACATATATAATAAAAATAGATAACTTAACTCTTAAGTAAATTTCACAATGTATACGACAGGGAAATATGATAAATATGGAACTATCGACGAAGTTATTGGGAAAAAGTTGTTGCTATTATTGTTGAAGGTGGCACTTTTGGTGACATGGCTGCTGATATGGCAGTAGAGAAGTTAAAGATGATAACACATTTTGTGCAAACCAGATTAGTTCAAATCTGGTTGTGTTTGGACCAGCCTTGTGTTAAGTATTTTGATTATGTGTAAAACAAGTAAACTAAGTGTACCTTGTTATGATGTTGTGTCAGTTTTTAGAAGCCTATGTTATGATGTTTAATAGGGGTAATCAAATCTGTAAAAGGCAGCATGGTTGCATCTGTCAAATGACAGAAATTACATATTTTTTTGGTTTCTGGTTTTATATAAACCATATGTTTTACCCTTAATGAAAAAAAGTGGATTTTATGCAAATATATATTATTTTCCTCTCTTTAGAACCTCTCTTGGGTCATATTTCTAACATAGTTTCAGAGCCTTAACTGATCTTAGAAGGGCCAGATTTATGCAAAGCAACCAGACCAAGTGAGTCTTGAGCTACTTGTTTTCAAGGGACCAAAATCCAGTAAAGCCTACTATTTTCTTCTTGTTTTCCTCTTTGAAAAAACCATGGCTTCAACCCATTTTTCAGCTCCCTCTCCACCAATTTTCATAGGTGAAAACTATGCAATGTGGTCTATCAAAATGAAGGCCTATTTGCAAGCTTTTGACATGTGGGAGGTCACAGAAGGAGGAATGGAACCAGAGCCATTGAGAGCAAACCCCACTGTGGCTCAAATGAAACAACACAGTGAGGAGGTTGCCAAGAAGTTCAAGGCATTGGCTGCCATCCATTCCCCTGTCTCTGACACTAGCTTCATTAGGATAATGACCTGTTCTACAGCAAAAGAGGCTTGGAATAAGCTCAAAGAAGAGTTCCAAGGAAGTGCAAGAACAAGGCAAATGCAAGTCTTGAACTTAAGGAGAGAGTTCGAGACTTTGAAAATGAAAGAAAGTGAGCTAGTGAAGGAGTTCACTGATAGAGTTTTAAAGGTTGTAAACCAAATTAGAGTGCTTGGAGAAGAGCTGCCAGACAAGAGGGTTGTTGAAAAGGTATTGGTGAGCTTACCCGAAAGGTTTGAGGCAAAGATTTCATCCTTGGAGGAATCAAGAGACCTCAATGAGATCTCTCTCTCGGAGCTCATCAATGCATTACAAGCTACTGAACAGAGGAGGACTTTTAGACAAGAAGAAACTATGGAGGGTGCTTTGTTTGTAAAGCAAAATGGAGAACCTGTTGAGAGAATAAAAAGGGGCAAGGAGAGCTTCAGTAACGAAGGAGATAGGAGGAGATATGATCCTTGTTTTCACTGTAAAAAGGAGGGTCATCCAGCAAAGTATTGTTGGTTTAGGCCAAATGTGCAATGCAAGAGTTGTAAGCAATTTGGCCATGTATAGAAAGTATGCAAAAGGAAAGGAGAGAATGTTCAACAGGCCAATCAAGCTCAAGTGCCAAATGAACCACTTGAAAAATTTGAAACTTTGTTTGCTGCATCTGGAGTCAATATGGGCAGCAACAAGGCAAAATGGTTAATTGATAGTGGATGCTCAAATCATATGACTCACAATGAGCAAATCTTTGTGAGATTGGATAGAAATGACCATTTAAAAGTCAGGTTGGGAAATGGAGCACTAGTGGATGTTGTTGGAAGAGGAGATGTTGCTGTCACAACTCCAACAGGTATGAAAATTATTTCTAATGTGTATTTGGTTCCAGAAATTAGTGAGAATTTGTTGAGTGTTGGCCAAATGTAGGAAAATCAATACTCTGTGAATTTCTCCAACAATAAGTGCATAATAAGTGACCCTCAAGGAAACAAGGTGTTAAGTGTTTCAATGAGAAACAAGAACTTTGTTGTAGATTTGGAAGAAAATGAGCTCACTGCCATGACAGCAAGAGCTGATGATCAATTACAACATTTGTATAAAGAGTTTGGTGATTATATTTTCAATTATTTTGAGCAAAAATTGATTTGTAAGGTTGCTGAAGCAGATGTATTATCCTTAAACCAGCAAAGGAAAGTTGAAAAGCTTGAAGAACAACTTCTAGAGACAAAGAATGCAATGATCCAACTCAAAACTGAGTTGAAGTGGACAACCAGTGAGCTAGAAAAGGTTGTTGAGGAAAAGAGGCATGAAGCTTCAACTTCGAAAGTCCAAATGGTGAAAAATGTTGCTGAATCAAATATGGTTTCTAAAATTCAGAAATATTCTCAAAGTTTCTGTCAAAAAACAGGAGGAGAAGCTGAGAGGATTCACAAGAAAAACTTTCAGATTGCTTCACCATATGTATGTCAAAGTCCAAATTGAAACATTGAGAACTCTCATCAATGTTTCCCCCAAAAGTGCCAAGGAGGAGTGTTGAAGGTGGCACTTTTGGTGACATGGCTGCTGATAAGGCAGTAGAGAAGTTAAAGATGATAACACATTTTGTGCAAACCAGATTAGTTCAAATCTGGTTGTGTTTGGACCAGCTTTGTGTTAAGTATTTTGATTATGTGTAAAACAAGTAAACTAAGTGTACCTTGTTATGATGTTGTGTCAGTTTTTAGAAGCCTATGTTATGATGAATAACAAGGGTAATCAAATCTGTAAAAGGCAGCATGGTTGCATCTGTCAAATAAAAAAGATTAGGTATTTTTTTGGTTTCTGGTTTTATATAAACCATCTGTTTTACCCATAATGAAAAAAAAGTGGATTTTATGCAAATATATATTGTTTTCCTCTCTTTAGAACCTCTCTTGGGTCATATTTCTAACAATTATAAACTATATGTTTGAAAGAGAGAGAGTAATAAGACAGATTTGTTTTTTAATTTCCTTGACTTGCACTACTTAGCTCTTATTCATAAGATACAAAATTGGAGATATAAAAGATATTCATCAGTAATACAAAATATATTATGCATATATATATAATAACAATGAATAAGAGGAGGTAACAAGAAAGGCAATATCGCAAAATCAATAACTTCTAAGGAGTTACATACTCACAAACAAGTATTCCAACCAGCCTGCTAGCTTCTAGTATTTCTTACTTTCTCTACCAAAAATTATGGCAAAGGTGGAAGAGACAGGCCATGCTTCTACAGGAGAGGATCACACACATGATGGGACTATAAATGGATCTCGTCGTGAACCTGTTTCGAGATCAATGACTGAAACATGAGCAGCTTGCTCCTTCATTGTAGGTATTGGTACTGTACTATGTATGTATTTTGTATTTATATGTTATGTGTTTGCTAATTTGAGCGACTCCATAATTGCTGATCTCAACTTTTGGTGCTGATCAATATGAAGACTTTGAGGCCAAGGAAAGGACACAAAAGCTCTCCTTCTTCAACTGGTGGATAATCAGTGTTTTCTTTAGTTCCCTGTTTGCAACCACATTCTTGGTTTACATACAAGAACATGTTAGCTTTGGCCTTGGCTTTGGGCTTCCACTCACAGCGATCACTTTAGGATATGCGGTTTGCGTAGTGTGCCTTGGGAGTCGATTTACTAAGATGGCTAAGGTACTTGTGGCTGCTTCTAGGAAGCGGAAGTTGCCTCTCCCAAATGACTCAAAAGAGCATGAATTGAGATTGGAATAGTACACCCTTTCGTTGAGGTATTTTTACGTACAACATTGATTCTATTTTTCCATGTACTCTGTACAGCAACAGCAGCATTTACTTTGAAGTCCATATAAAAAATGGCAAAAATGGTTGTTTTTGGTATTAACATGAACCTGTTAGAATATGAGGCCAAGAGTTTCATCTAAAAAGAGAAAAAGAGAAATAAAAAGAAAACACAAAGTGATATGTTATATCCAGCCAAAAGGCCTCTCCTTTGGCCAAGGGCAATAACAAAGCTGAAAACACAAATATTTAAATACAAAATCATTTTTCTATGAACAGTAGATGTCATGGGCAGATCAACCTACTACTGTCCAGCAATTTCTACACTTGTGGCTCTCATTTAGCCACCAAAATACATCACATAAATTACTCCAACATATCCCTAAATTTATGCTATTGCATTGGAACTAAACTAACATATCTTTAACCAAACTAAGCACATATACCCGATTACTTCAATTGAGCAACCTTACACCATTTAGTTCTTAAAATACATTACAAAAATAAATTTATCAACCAACAATATACTCACTAAAAATGCCACAGTCCAACACTCCCCCTTGGCATTTTTAGAGTAGACGTTTGGTGCTCTTCATTTTCTTCACAAGATGTCCACTTCTTTTTCTTGGATTAAGCTTCTCAATTCTTCTCTCTTGGCTCTTTGATTTCTTCTCCATTTCAACAACTTAAGACACCCTCTTTTGCTCAAGAGGACCGCAACAAGCTTGACCAAGCTCACTAGGACAATCTTGAGACTAACCAAACCTTTTAAAGCAACCAAATTAACATTTTACTTCTTCTCCCCCTCACATTTAGATCTCCATTATTCTGAAGCATTCCTCTCGGCCATCAGCTTTGTTGGTGTTGATGCAGCTTCCTCTCCTCCTTGCTTGGACACAAGGCATCTAGCAGATTGACAAGGAAATCTTTCACTTTGAAGATCCACACAGCAACTTGTGATGAAGTCATGACAACTCTGAAAACATAAATTGATTTTTGCTTCTCCAACTCTTGAATTTTCTCTCAACAATCTTGTCTCTACTTTGAGCATGCTTTACCCTCAAGTTCTCACACTCACAAGTCCTCTCAAAGATCATTCAATGCTCTGATACCATGTTAGAATATGAGGCTAAGAGTTTCATTCAAAGAAGAGAAGAAGAGAAAGAAAAAAAAAAAACACAAAGTGATATGTTATATCCGACCAAAAGGCCTCTCTTTTGGCCAAAGGCAATAACAAAGCTGAAAACACAAATATTTAAATATAAAATCATTTTCCTATGAACAGTAGATGTCATGGGCAAATCTACCAATTACTGTCCAGCAATTCCTACACTTGTGGCTCTCATTTAGCCACCAAAATACATCACACAAATTACTCCAACATATCCCTAAATTTATGCTATTGCATTGGAACTAAACTAACCTATCTTTAACCAAACTAAGCACATATAACATGTTACTTCAATTAAGCAACTTTACACCATTTAGTTCTTAAAATATATTACAAAAATAAATTTATCAACCAACAATATACTCACTAAAAATGACACAGTCCAACAGAAACGCTTTATTATATTACTTTCTCATACTCAACAATTGCAATTTCCTGCATATTCCTAGACAAAGCAGAGGTAAAGTATGGGCCAAACACACCCTGGAATCTTAGTCCAGTTACCCATGTTGAAGAAACCAAGCAAATCATAAAAATGATTCCTACTTTGCCAGCAACATTCATACCAAGCACCATGATAGCCAAGGCAAAACCACTCTCAACAGAAGAAAAGGTCCCCATTTCAATATCCATCCTAGTTATCCCACAGCATTTGCTACAATCTTCAGGCTCACATGAGGATGGATTCAGCCGTGGAAACTTTGTCAAACGAAGCTAATTAATCCACTCCAAGATGACGAAGAAACCATGATTGATTTATACAAAGGCTTACTTTCCATCAGCTTAAGTTTTTGGAAGAAGTGGTAATTCAACTTGATATCAAAGCTTAAAGTTTTGAAGTTTTGGATTTCAAACTCAACAATTCCACCTAAAAAAATTAAAAACACATATTAGAGCCCAAATAAATCCAAAAAAAAAATCAAACTTACATATGAAAGGGAATACACTTCTCATCAGTTTAAGCTTTTGAAAAAAATGTCATAAAAAATTCATAAAATATATGAAGATCCACTTCCCATCGGTTTAAACTTTTGAAAAAAGTGAAAATTCAACAATTTAGAAAGAAACGAAGTTGATTCACCCACGATATTGAAGATCTCTGGAGAAGTAAATTGATAAAACCATGTTAGGTACATGCATTTTGGTTTTCCCTAACATGGGCACCTAACCGCTTATTAGTGATGACAGGCACAATTACGTCCTCGCATGTGTTTTTGTTTGAGTTTGAGCACTCTATTGGGTGCTCTTTATTTTAAATACCAAGTATTTTGAAAAAATAAAAAAAATATAAAGAGTGATAATTTTGTAAACTCCGCATTTTTTATAATTATTATTTATTTTGTATTTCTTTATCAATAATAATGATTCACATTTTTTTAAATATTTAAAAAAATTAAAATATAAAATTTTAATTAATATATTTAATTATAAATGTGCATATAAATTTGTAGAGCAATAAATAAACTTATTAAAAGCTTTTATATAGAAAATAAGGTTGGTTCTATATATTTGAAAACTAAGTTCTTCTCTTTATTTTAATTTTTTAATTTAAAAAGTTTATTAAAAATAAAAAAAAAATGTGTAGTTCTTTAAATAAAGAATATGAAGCTTTTAAATAGCATATTTGAGATGCTCTTAATAGAAAGGGAGTCATATTTTGGGCTATTAAAAGTATCTTCAATGGTACTCTTTATTTTAAAAAATATAATTTTTAAATTAAAAAGCATATTGAAAAATATTAAAAAATAATGAATAAATTNCCCGTGCATCCTTCCCCGCGCTGCTGCCTTCTTCGCCGGGAACGGCGACTTTCCGGCCAAAGTCAGGCCGGGATCTCTTCGGAAAAGGACGCCAGCGACTTCCCCTCTCCCTTGGCGCCGGTGGCTCGCCGTGGAAAGGTCCAGACAGCCGGAAATTTAAGGAAATCCGGCCAGCGGCGTTTTTCAAAATTTGCCGGCTTAGGCCCGTTTCCGGCGCCGATCAGCCGCGCCACCGCCTGGGTTTGGAAGCCCACTTGCCCGGCCACCTTTCCCTGCCGGCGGCAGCCCGTGGAACAGTCCAGATCGCCGGGAAAAGCGAGAAAACCGATCAGCTGTGTTTTTCGAATTTGCCGGATTCCGGCGAGTTAAAGCCGACCCACGCGTCGGAAAAGGCAGCCCGGGTCTTCTCTTCTCCTTCCCCACCGTTGTGGGCAGTGGGACGCCGTGATGTCGCCGGAAAATGGGAAAAAATCGGTGGACCCGTGGATGCTCCGGTCGCCGGATCCCGGCGGTTTCCGGTGGCAAAACAGGTCCTTTCCCCCTATTTTGGACCTCCCGAAACTAATTTCGGTCTCCGTTTGTCTCGAAGCTCGCTCGTGTGGGCTGTGTGATTGGAGGGTGCTCGGCCGCCGCTTCCCGGCCATTTTCCGGCCACCACCGGCGGCGGTTGGACGAGGTAAGTTCTCGGTTGCACCCTACTCTCCGCGAGCTTCGTTTCGATATATAATTTGAGTATTATAACTGAGTATTGGAATTTACCGGTTTGAACTGTGGTGTTAATAATTGTTAAAATAGAAATTATTGTTAATTGGTGATATAGATAGGTGTGGGGATGTTTTTGGTGTTTGCTGTGGATTGAATTGGTGTGCTGAAATATATAGAATTGATGGTGTGGTTGGATTTCGGAATATATATACATTATATAATTGGTCTGTGAATTAAATACATATATGTGGATTTGCGTGTTAATCATTGTGTGGCTTTAATTATGAGAATTTAATCGAGTGAGCTGTTCTGTGAACTGTCACGTATGTATGTTATTATGGAATTAATTGTGGAATTGATTGTACTAATTAATTGAGTTGCTGGTTGATTGTGTTGAAATTAGTTAAAATTGTAAATTGGTTGTATGAAAATAATTGTAGACTGGGTCGGTGAATACTTTTATTGAATTGTTGTGTTTGGGAATAATTTTGCTTGATGAGCATATACATTATATGTTATTGTGTATTAATCATTATAAATTGTGTTTGTGCGAATTGAAAATGAATTGTCTGTGATATTAATTTGGTTAGTGGATGATGTATTCATATTATTGATTGTGTTGAAATTAGTTAAAATTGTAAATGAATTGTCTGTGATATTAATTTGGTTAGTGGATGATGTGTGGCATTTATACTTTTATGTGGTAATTTATTTACTGTGTATTTTTCTTTGGATTAAATGCTGAATGTGTTTGATTGTAGCATATTTGTGTAAATATGCTTTCGGAACTACAGGTAGCTTGATCCCTTGTTGAAAGGGTATGTAGGCAGCTCAGTTTTAAACTGAGTGCAGCTACACCGTACTTAAACAATATATTTGTTTAAGTGTTGAGCTGCGTACTGTTTGGTGATCTAATTGTGTGGAAATGCGTGCTGGTAGAATAATTTGGTTTTAGGAATGGTTTTTTTTGCAGGTTTGTAGCTTTTAGCATTTTTGGGGAGTGTTAGAAACAGCCGAAATGCTGCCGAAATTTTTAATAAAATTTCCGGCAATAGTAAACTTTTCGGTCTGTTAATTCTTACCCCTTTAAAATTTTGTTTAGCGGGTTTTTCATGACTGCTTGTGGCTTAATGGCAACATTAAGTCACGCAGGCAGGATCTTTGCGGGTCGGGTCCTGTCATCGTGAATAAATGAGTTTTTCGAGACGAATGGCGTCGCTAAAATGGGACCATTCACGACATGTTTGCTCTGTCATGAATTTTTACCACCTTCAGTGACAGTGGATTCCGTGATACACGAACTTGCATTGGCATTTACAATTTGCGATGCCATTTTTGCATCTCCTATTAGCTCTTTTGTTGTAGTGTTTAATACGGATTTCTGAGTTTTAATTAATCGTATTAAATTTATTTTAATAGTATTGCAATATATATTGATCTTTGATGCTTATCAATATATATATATATATATTATATTTGGTTTTCTCAAATTATTACTTAGTGACAAATTAAATTTGAAGGTTACAATATTTATTTTATTAGAATTTATTATATTTACTCAAGTTTATTGTTATTCATTTTGGGCTATAATGAATATTTATAATGGAATCATAATGTTATTGGTTGTAATATTAACCAAAGAATAAGTCATTCTTGAAGGATTGAACACTCTGTTATTTGATTTGAAGTCTTTCAAATTTTAATTCTATTGTCATTATGGATAAGTGAGTAAATTATTGATGATTGTTGGTATATATTATAAAGGGTTAATTTCAATTGTATCCTCTGAAGTTTGGTTTAAATCAAATTTATTCCTTCAGCTTTCTGACAATATATATGAAGCCCTGGCATATGCAGTTATACACTATACCCTTGATTTGAAGTACATATTATTTTTTCAATAACATTTGGATAAGAGTATAATAGTAATTGCATATGCCAGCATAGGCTGCAGATGTATTATCAAAAACATGAGAGGCTTAAATTAAACTTAAGCTGCAGTTGAAATTAACCATATTATAAAAGATGGTCACTAATCATAATGGAATTAAACATTCCTAAAAGATAGCTCAATATATATTGATATTCTCTAAAGTGAATGTTGTATGCTATTTATAATCTCCTGAACTGGATGTTAATAAATATGTCATTTTATATGATAACCATATAATGAAATATATATTTCCTTCAATTATTGCTATGATAAAGCAAAATTTCACCCACTAGAAGTGGAAATAAAATATTGATATAAAAGAAAATTTTAACATTTATTCGCTTGATTGATATACGATTGAAAGTGGAGTTGAAGATTATTGATTTTGGATTTGTTACATCCAAATACTTTATTTCCATGTGTAAATCCTTAGAGACAAGAGGAAAGGAAATAAAAATGACAAATTTATCTACATGATCAAGAAACGATTTTTATATTAAGATCCTGAGATCAAAATATTGAGAAATAAAAATATCCAAAAATGATCATGAAGTTCTAATGAGACAATAAAAGTGTTTTCATTGATTTTATATTTATTACTCACTTTATAAATGTGTTTTGTTTTTTATAGTGTGATCTCTATTAATAATAGTGTGGTAACATTATTATTAGATTCAAAAGACCCATATGCATCATGATACACATACTATAAATAAGAATTGATCAATATTTGATCTATCATTTATACCAAAAGTATGTATTTGAATATATTGTCTATAAAAAAATTATACCATTAGCGTATATTTAATATTTGACAGTTGGACAATTTGTGAATAGTTGAATTTTTATGAAGCACGCTTGGAGCGTGAATAATCCACAAATTTAAAGCTCAAATTCATAGAAAAGAAATAATTTTTGCAAATGCAACATAGATGTAAATCTAATAATCCACGGAATATTTTAAAAAGCCCTAGAAGGAGCATATGTTTGAGAAACAAAATTCTATAAGAGAAAACATACAATGTAGTTAAGGCTTAATAAGAGATATATTGTGGAAGAGATTCTCCTAAAAAAAATAGTTAACGATTTTGAGATCATGAAGATAATTGATGACATATTATTCATAGTAGCTGTATAAAATCATTAAAAATGATTATGGTTTCAAAAATATATGATATTATAGATTTTATCTACACATTATTAGCAAATTGAGTAGTAAACAATTCAAGGTAATATTGTATTAATGAGGCATGTTTCTATGAATGGTGGTCATCCAAGGAGGAGTATTATGAATATACATATGGATGCCACCATTCTACAATATCATTGAAACTCCACAATTATATTTATTCATGGTGTAACATTTGTAACTTATGCTATTGATTTATCATCAATATTCATTATGATTGTTTGTAACCTATACCATATAAATGCCTAGAAGGCCATGAGTGTTATAATATGAAACACAAGTGAATAGAATTCTCCCCACTATTTCTTTACTTTCTAATGTTCTATAGTTAATATTTTATTCTTTCAATTTTTAGTTAGTTTTTAACAATAATAATAATTCATAAGCACTACAATTATTAAATCATTCATTAAAAAAATATAATAATAAATGATTAAAAAGCTCTCCAAAAACCTCCCTTTGAGACCTAATCTTTCAAAGACTATTATACGAATATATTTACCAGTTCAATAAAAGTTATTAACTTCATACCCATAGTCAATAAATAAAATTCACCTACATAAAAAGAGAGCATCTTTGGCCCTCACATAGTAAATCTCATTCTCATAATAATTTCAACAAGAATTTCATTCTCAAAAATTAACAATATATTGTTCCCTCTCATAAAAAAACCCAAATAACACCTAAAATAAATCCATTTTATAAAATCATAAAAATAAAAAATATATATTCGTTAAATAGATTATAGATTCACATTGATCAGTAAACTATCTCAGAGAGCTCTAACCCCCCAATCTGTAAGTTCAAAGAAAATTAAAAAATAATAATAATAATAATAATAATGAACAAGAAAAATCAAGATCTAGGAAAAGCAATAAGAGACACTACAAAAAAAAATGCAAATAGGAGATGGAAAAATGGCGACGTAAATTGTAAACGGCAACGTAAGTTATTGTGTCACGAAATCAACTGTCGCTGAAAGTGAAAAATATTTGTGACAAATAAAACGTGTCTCAAATTTAAAAACAACGACTCATAAACATTGACGCGGTTGTCTATTTTTTGCGATGAATTTCTGTTGCAAAAAATGGGATAATTGACCAGTTTTTGAGACAATTTTTCATCGTCAAAAATGCCAAATTCGCGATGCACTATGTCGCCAATTAAGTCATTTTTGGCCACTATTGTTCGTCTAAAATACCAATAGTTGGCGAAGAAGTGCGTCACCAATATATGTACGAAGTAGCGATTAAATTTGTCTGTAATTATTTAGGCCTTTTTTTTTTAAATGCAGAAAAATTTGTTACACCAAATTCTATAAAAGACGTTGCTAAATAATTCAAATTTAACTTTAGTAACAAATTAAATGATTTTTTTTTTAATTTATATTTTAATAGTTTAAATTAATTTAAAAGAAATTAATTTACTGTTATAATTTAGAGACTCAATAAATCGATTATATCTTAAAATTTTATTTGAATATTTTATAAAATTAATTTAAATTTATAAATATTATTAATTAAAATTAAACGAATTTAAATTTCATTATCTTTTATAAAAATAATCAATAATTTATAGCAAATAATTAATATAGTAAAAATGATAATCAATTACTAATAAGAAAATACAAATGAGAAAAAATACAAATATATTAAAATAATGCGAACAACAAAATTATATATAATAATATATTTCTATAAATACAATAATTAAACGTGATATTGTGTTTCGTCGCCTAAAAATGTACATATAAACTAGAATATGCTATCTTACTTTGATTTTATAAATTGGAGCAAAGCAGCTGTCCATTCTGCTCTAAAATTTTTTATGTACTGCTGAGTCCAAATCACATCTTGAAACTACACATACAGACCAAACAAGTAGTTCAAATAAATATCAACTAATAATTATCAATTTTATTCAGTGTTAAAATGTTAGTAATTATTACCATCTCTGCTAAATATTCTCGAATAACATTATTTACTATGATGTCCCTCATGATCATCATCACATAATATCCGCATTCGGTACTTCTTAGTTGTTTTACCGTCTATATAAAAGTGATACAAGAATGTTAATTATTATATTAAATAACTAAGTAGCCATTTAACCATATACATTAAAAGTGTATTATATATATGAATATATATTTATGTATACCAATATGTACTATATGTACCTTTGTTTTTTGTCATATAAACTTTTTGTACTTAAATTTTTTTGTTCGTCGGATGTACGGTTCCAAGATAAGTACATCCTATATGTACATTATGCATACAATATATATATATCAACAAAAATAATATCATCCTTAAATATTAATTATTAAATTTTATTAATAATCATCCATATAGTTAATTATGCTGACTTACCTATCCAACAAACTTTTGAAGTCGGTCATACGCGCACGGTTATTCCTCAGAAGCGCATCATGAAACCATACGACTGCTAAGTATGGGTCAACAACACCCAACATCCAATGGGAACTACAAAAATATTAATTACAAATTGAAATTATGTTTACGCATACATAATTAGTAAAACTCAAATAATAATATTATTATTAGAAAACCTATAGTTCCTTGACCACTACTGAAAAAATCATAGTTATCCCATTGATGCTTCGTTCCATCACATCAAAATTTTTAGTTCCTGCTCATTGGGATTTTTCCTTTTTACATTGGCAATATCATCAGGGAGTTTAAAACAATACTTCCCTAGTTGTCCGCCCATCAATCGAGAATGTAAATGCCTAAGCAATGACTTATCATTTACAAGTAGCATAATTAATTGTATGTAACAAAATTATAGAAATAAAACCATTAGTAATTAATGCAATGAAGTTGGAGTTACGTACCTTATGTAGAACAAAATGCAAGATCATTGCAACTCTTGCATGTAACAAAAATCTTGGATATCTTTCTTTGAAATGGATATCCATACTTCATAGCCCATAATCTTGGTGGTAAGGAGGCCAGCCACAACTCATAAACGTTATAAGGGTCGATCCACTTTAACAACTCTAGTAGTGGAGGGCTAAGTTCTAATGAGTCGGCATCATTAACATCAGCATCAACATATGCCGACTCGGCCGGTACTGGTGTAGGCCATTAGAACCTATGTGAGCTAGTTGATCCAATTGCAACCACATGTTTTCCCTTTGAGATTTTTCTCTTCCCATATTCCTAAAACCAAAATAAAATACATGTTAGTATCACAAAAAATAAAAAAAAATATCAATGCAGATACTTTTCAATTTTATGAATTATTCTTGATATGCATAAAATATTAATGTTTTTATGCCACTTTTTACATTGAATTTTAGCTAATCTATAATTAATTATTAATGAAAAGTACTGACAGGACCCGACCCGCAAAGATCCTGCCTGCGTGACTTAATGTTGCCATTAAGCCACAAGCAGTCATGAAAAACCCGCTAAACAAAATTTTAAAGGGGTAAGAATTAACAGACCGAAAAGTTTACTATTGCCGGAAATTTTATTAAAAATTTCGNTTACAAGTACTTAATTACTGTATTCTTCTATTTTTAGTAAAAGAAAGACAAAAGCTGGAATTACTATATTTCTGCGCAACCTTTACTAAGAAAATCATATCTGAAGCTACACTTTGACGTTTTGTGCGATTTCAGTTGCAAATGATTCCTGATTCACTTGGATTAAATTCTGTAAATTTTCATTGTAATTGGTTTGGCCAATCAGTACCAGTTTGATTTACAAAATCAATATTTCCTACAATTGCAACAGATTTACACCATCTCGGGGAAATTAGAATTTGAGTGTCTTCCCGATGTCCAATTTGTGAAAATAAGATATAACTAGAAAGCTAAGAAATATACTTGAGTTTTACAACCAGAATTAATGAATTCGAAATCCATTTGGTCACCCAAAAGGTATATGGAATCTATCTGGCGGTCATTGGAGCTATAAAGAAAAAGTATTTTGGCTTACTAGGATGATATTGATGATTGGACTACCACGTCATCACATTGCAGCCATGTGTACTAAATTTGCCACATCATATGCCACATGGGAGGTCAAATTATTCTAATTATACTAATTGGAATAATATTTAGAATAATATTTAGAAATATTTAGTATAAACATTTCTAATTAAAATAAAATTACAAATTATACAATACTAATTACACAATAAAATTAACAATTACAAAAGTTTTATACATAATTAATAATTAAACTGAACTAATCAAAAGATGATAACAAATTTGAAGGGTTCGAAACTTCTTCAGTAAAATATTTAGCCCAATCCTCTCTAAATTCAACCACGAAGTCTTGTATCCAAATAAAAATTTTAAACTGTACATAAAAATAAAACAAATAATATTAATGCATTATTAAACATTAAATTATATATAAATTTACAATTACGCTAAAATTATACTTACAATATTATGTAACTGAGACTGTGGTACTGATGAATCGACATTTATTATATCCCTCATCATCATGCATACATAATATGCACACTCATGACTTGTCGGTTGCAATGGTGCTTGCAAAAAAATAATTTAAAATATTAATTTACATAATTTCTAATATTTTAACATTAATAAAATAAATAATTCATAGATTTTACATTTCTGCCTCGCCAACTAATTAATTTATTCTTCGACCTTTGCCTCTTTAGCTCATTCCATAATGTCCAAGCTATATATATATATATATCATTTTATAAATAAAATAAATTATTAAAAATAAAGTTAATCTCTAAAATTAACTTACTAATTTTTTAAATTAACTTACTTGATTATTAATCGCTTGAAATCAATATTAGCTTTGGTGTTGGCGGAATCAAAAAACCAAATATACTTCAGGTACGGGTCCACGATACCAAGCGTCCAATGATCACTGAAATAAATGTCAATATTAAAAATATATAATATACTATATATATTTAAGAAAGTAATAATTTCGCATATAATTAAATTATACCGACAATGATATGAAATTAACCATATCCTATTGAAGTCGGGCTGTTCTTTCCACCGTCTGACCAATTACTCAGCTTGGGTGCCAACATTTCAGGTCCAACATTCTGAACTACACGTGGATCAATAAAAGCATATAACAAAATATTTCTAGTGCGGATTATATGTCAATACAGCTTTCTGCAAACAAATATCATGTCAAATACAATTTAAGAAAATTTTAAATTGAAAATAAATTAATTTTAACTTCAAATATAAATTTTTAGCTTACTTCATATAGAATAAAACGCAATCAACACCGAAGTCCTGCATCTGACAACATTGGTTGATATCTTCATGTGTCAGCACTCTAGGATGAGAATTGCCTATCATATCCCTCCCCAGGTTGAATTGAAGCTGCGTATATTGTTGGTTGAAGACAGTGGCAATTACCATCTTCATTAATCTCAGCTTCGGTGGCAAGTCAGAGGTGATTAATTGATGCTGACTTTCATTGGTCGGTGGAGATGCCCGCGAATGACGCGAATGGGGAGTACTAGTCGAGTCTGAATGAGTTATTGCATTGCCTTTTGATGCTCGTACTAATATCTCTACCTAGTCAAATATATAAATTTCAAAACAACATTATAAATAACAATTATTAATAACTTAATTATTAGAAATAAATAAAACGTAAATACTTGCCTCTTCTTCAGGTAAAATGACTAAAAATCTAGGTCATGGACAAAATGACTCCACAACTTCTCCAACCAATGTAATGTCAAAAAATGGTAGATGTAGGGCTGCATCAAGGACCAATGCCTCCTGAACATTGACCCGCACATTAAGCTCCCCTAATCGTATCCCATGGCAAATAGAGTCTGGATCGATCGTAGGGTACATCAATCCAGCAGCCAATATATTATCTCTAGTGCATACAGCAAGCTTGCATTGTAGACCTTACAAAATAAATTGATTAAATTTTTAAATAAATAACAATCAATATATTAAATATTTATTAAACAACAATCTTACAAAAGTTACCTCCTCAGGTGTCATGGAATGTACTGGAGCTGGAGGAGTACTAAGATGTACTGGTGCTGGCGGAGTACTGAAATAGTGCGCCTCCTCAGGAATATTAGTGGCAACCCAGGTATTGTTCATATACTGATCAGTCATGAAATCCATATGTCTTGGGTTGGCCACAAAGTCATCCTGTGTCCTGGCCAGCTGTGCAGACAACAACGTATTACTCTCTTGAAGGTTGCGAATGACCTCAGATAGTTGTCTAATGTGTTCATCCTTTGCATTGTCCCTCTCTTCTGTTGGTCTCTATGTCGATGAATGTGCCAATACTCAGTAGGGGTCACCAATTTACCTATCACTCTTACTCGGCCCTGGTGCTCAGGAGTACCCAACACTAGGGTCAATATATCGTTGGGTGAATCCAAGTCAATGTTGACCTCCCCAGCAGCTACTCTCTCCCATAAATCATCCTGTCAAATTTATAAAATATTAAAATATCAATGCTAAAATTGCATAGTTACTTATTATAAATAAAATAAGCAAATCAGAAAATAAATTTAATATCATTTGTTTTGCAACTGCAACAGCTTCTGGTGTAAGAAATTTTCCCTCCTTATTCGCATAGCCCAACTTTCATAGAGGATCTCGGGAAAGCGGTTCATCTGTGCCCAATCTCAACTTCTATATGTTTACAAAATATAAATGCTAAATTAAATTAAAATAGTATAATTTCAAAATATTTAAAATTACTAATTTTTTTAAATTAAATTAAAACAGTATAATTTCAATTAACTTAAAATTACTAAACTAAAAATTGCTAAATTTTTTAAATTAAATTATCTAAAAATTACTAAATTTCTTAAATTAAATTAAAACAGTTTAATTAAATTTTTCACTCACATCATTGTACTATGCCCATGCATATCTAATACAGGATAGACGATGATTGTACCGATTTCTTTTTCTTAATTCTGAGCGTTGCTTATGAAATTCCTGAAATATTAAAAACGAATATTAATTATATAACACGTTAATTGTAGTTTAATTAAAAAAAAATATATAAGAAACTGAATTAATTCATACTTACCGCCAACTCAGGTGTTAAACGTTGCTGTACAAATTCATCCCACTGGTCTTGTGTAATAAATTTCCCATATTTTTCGGAGACAACATCGAAAGCTTCCATGTCCCCTAATTCTTGGTACAGGTGTACAAAATGTGTGTACATAAAACTCTTCAATTTTCTCCATTTTTCTGCACATTCCTTCAAATTTTTATGTTTCAATGATTCGTCATTGTTATAAATGTCCTACATAAAATATTAAGGTATTATTAGCACATTCATAATAAAATCACGAAATTAGTTAACCAAAAATTTTAATTAAAATGAAATTGGTTGTATTATTACTTTTATTGCCTCTCATAATGTATTCTTCAAATTTGTTGGAACATCGTTCCAACTCTTGTAGGTGATCGGTATTTAAGATCGTGTATAAATACTTTCATAATTAGCTAGAGATTGGCTGGCTCTATTCACTTCGACACCATGCTCATTGTATATTACTTCTCCAAGTTCGCAACTAGCAACTTGTCTATGAATTTTTCTTAACTTTGACGGTCATCTCCCCTTCTTTTGCTTCCTATTTGAGGAAGAGTCTTGATCATTAGGATTAGTTGGATCTTAATTTAGATCCATATCTACAAAAAAAATATTAGTAAATTATCAAACAATTATTAACAATATTATAAACAACATTATAAATAACAATTACTAATAACATATTAACAAACCAACAAATAAAAATTATATAATATAAAACCGTAACATATATACAAAAATGTCGTCTTTAAAACCGTCGTAAAATCAAATATAACATATATTTATAAAACAGTCGTTTTTAATTTTTTATGCCCATCATGAAATCATATATATACTTCCAAATTTATAAAGAAACCATTGTCTATTCATATTCATGGTTTCAACATATTCATACAATATATCTAATATATATATATATATATATTCAAGCTCGGCTTTATTCATACAATATATCCAAACAAAATACATTATAATTTCACAATCATCTTTATTCATACAATATATCCAAACAGAAAACATTATAATTTCAACATTATATCCAAACATTATAATTTCAACTATAATTTTCACCCAAAAATAAAAAATTCATGGGCACAATATAAAAATCAACATTTCAACACATTTTCACAATATATTATTCATACATTATAATTTCAACATTTGCACCAAATTTCAAAATGTATTCACGAGCACATTTAAAGACAAAATTGGTAAAAAAAAATTCGGGTTAAAGATGCAGAGCAGAAAATATGTTCACGACTACTTACCTTAAGTTTTCGGGTTGAATATGCAGTAGATTCCCATTGAAATGAAGCAAACGGCGGAGAGATGTTGCGGCGGAGACAATTCTGGTGTAGGGTTTCTGGAGAAATGGGGAAAAATAAAAGAGAAGGCCGTGTAAGAAAGAAAACACAGAGGCAAAAATGGCACCATTTTTTGTATAGACGACGGTTTCTTAGCTATAACCGTCGTCTATATACTATAGACGACGATTCCTATCATCAACCGCCGTCTATAATACTATATTAAACGGCGCCTTTTTATATATAGAGACCAGACGGTGCCGTTTTAACTAAAAACACAATTTTTTTTTCAACCCAGCAAACCAGAGAGTGACAGGCGTGTATCCAAATGCCAATTCAGGTGCCTAGATATACAAGTAAAAAAAATATTTATAAATTTTAAATTAACACCAAAAAATTTTATAAATTTTAAATTAAGCTTTTTTAATATAATTAAAATATTTTTAAACTTATTAATTAACACCTAAATTTTTTATAAATTTAAATTAAATATTTTTTAAACTTACATTTTAACACCTAAATTTTTTATAAAATTTAAATCAAACTATTTTAATATAATTACCGTTAATTTAATCAACAAAACCCTAATTAAACTATAAACTTACTAATCAACCAAACCCTAATTAATATATTTACCATTAATTTAATTTGTATATAGAAAACAGTTTAAATTAAAAAATTGGACATACTTGATATAATTTAATAAAAGGGAAAAAATTAATTAAACATAGTGAACATTATTCTTTATTTTTAATCCATATTCCATTACAATCGTTACGAACACAGACTTCTTCGCAGTCTTCAGCATCAAGAGTGATCTCTTCATTTGGTATTTGCGTAGCAAATGGAGTGTGAATCAAATCAATGTCTCCAAATGTATCCCCTTCAGAAGATTTGGTCTGTGTGTAATGATGAGTGCTTAATACCACAGACCATTGTGAATCACAAGTATCCTCCACATAAAATACTTGTGTTGCTTGAGAAGCCAAAATAAATGGATCAAATTTGTGACCAAATTTGTTGAAGTTAACACATGTAAATCCACAATCATCTTTCTTAACACCATGATTGATGTCAGCCCAATCACATTTGAACACTGAAATTTGAAATTAAATGTAATCCACATCCCATATTCCGACCACTACACCATAAAATGACATATCGGTAAATTTTGGATTGTCGTCTTTTGCACTTGAATACTGCATCGATCCAGCCACCAAGCTTACGCCGCTATTCTATGTAACACACTTGTTGTCTCTTTCAACTGTATGGTATCGGATTCCGTTAATGTCATAGCCCGAATAGCTCATTACTTCAAAACATGGTCCCAGTGCAATCCATCTCAATGTATGTGGCACACTATTATCTGGTTCACTCAATTCTTTCTGAATCTGCAAAAACACCACACGCACTATTAGTAAATGAAATAAAAGTAATGTAGTTACTTCATCTCGAAACCAATAAAATTAATTTGCAATAAAATTAAATTGCTATATATACTTCACAATTAATGTTAAACTTACTTCATCTGGGAACCAATAAATGAAAATGCAATTTTGCTTGTTTTGAAACCATTTTGCTTTTCTTGTTTTGTTACGAATATCACACTTCAAACTCTCCATATGTTTCCTAAGGACAACAAAAGTTAATGACTATAGTAAACAAATATTCAATATAATATTCAACAAAAAATATAGAGCATTAAACTTACTCGAAGTAAGGTTGTACTTCGGGTGTATTTGAAAGTATGTACAAATGTACTTGCTCCCATAGGTCACGAGTAATACCCAATAAATTACCACCCTTCAAAGGATCACCAGTATTATCTTTCACACATTGTACTTCATGGTGGCCAGGTGGGTTCCTGATTGCATGCACACATTTTTGATACTCACTACAAAATTCGATTGCTTCCTCAGCGATGTAGTTTTCTGCAATGCAGCCATCAAGGCGGTAATAATTGCGAACATACTCCTTCAACACTTTCATGTATCTCTCAAAATGATACATCCACCGAAAGAAAACTGGCCCACACAATCGCACTTCTCGAACCAAATGAACAGTTAGATGAACCATTATATTAAAAAAAGACAGAGGAAAATACTTTGCAAGTAAACACAATATCTTAACAAGATCGGTCTGAATAATGTCCAAATTTGAAACATCAATCTCATTTTTGCATATAGTGTTGAAGAAAAAACAAAATCTTATTATTACATGTCGGACATATGTTGGGAGGATTGATCATAGTGCAACAGGTATCAGTTATTGCATCAAGGTATGTAAATCATGAGATTTCATGCCTTTCAACTTCAAATCATTCATCGACACAATATTCTGAAAATTTGAAGAGTAGCCATCAAGAACCTTTATATTTGCCAAACACTTGCAAAAAGTTTTATTCTCTTCCTTGGATAATGTGTAACATGCAGGTGGTAGATATGTCATTCTCTCTTCAACAATAGGAGCCAAATCACTTCTTATGCCCATTTCGACCAAATCAAGCTGAGAATTAAGTCTATCTTTAGTTTTTTCAAGAATGTTAAGCAATGTGCCAACAATGCTCTCACATACTTTTTTTCAATATGCATGACATCTAAGTTATGCTCACATATAATGACTTCCAATAGAGCTAAAAAAATATAGACTTCTTCTTCCAGCAATCTTGATCAGCAATAGATTTTTTTTCTCTTATTACCACTATCAAATGACTTTGAGTCAAGTTTTCGAAGTATATCTTCTCCCGTCGCAAGTAAAAGAGTTGGATGAAACTCTTAAAATCCATTGAAAGACTTCTTTTGCTTTCGAAAATGATGATTGTAACACCACACTCTCTCTCCAACCAATATTGTCTCCAATTTAGCCACCGCACTTCAAACGGTATGGAATTTTTGGTCAGACTTCCCAGGGGGTCACCCATCCTAGAAATGCTCCCACTGGAGCACGCTTAACCGCAGAGTTCTTCCAACTCTGAAGCCAAAAGCTCTGAAAAGGCCTTGGTTGTTAAGAGAGTGCTTACTTTACATTTGAACCATTACCACATGACCCCTTCCACACCCGGGCGATGTGGGATTGGACACCAATCTCTGCTAGTAAGGTAGCCTGCCAGTGCCCCCTACACCCGCCCACACTTACCTTGGCTCTTGGATCCAATCTCTGCCAGTAAGGTAGCCTGCCAGTGCCCCCTACACCCGCCCACACTTACCTTGGCTCCGGATCCTGGTCGTCACAATCCACCCCCCTTTGGGGCCCAGCGTCCTCGCTGGCACATTTCCGGCCGGGTACAGGCTCTGATACCATTTGTAATGCCACACTCTCTCTCCAACCAATATTGTCTCCAATTTAGCCACCGCACTTCAGACGGTATGGAGTTTTTGGTCAAACTTGAAAATTTTATTATTTTTTTCGAAACGGGATGTTACAACCTACCCTCCTTACAAGAATTTCGTCCACGAAATTTAAAGTCTTACATTACTAAAAAAGATAGGGATACTGCTGCAACATCAGCTCCTTAGGTTCCCAAGTTGCCTCTTCCATGCCATGGTTCTGCCAAATCACTTTGACGATTGGAATTGTCTTGTTACGCAATACCTTCTCGTTCTCATCCACAATCCGAATGGGTTGTTCCTCATAAGAAAAATCCTCTCGTAGATCGATGGTTGGCGGCTCTAGCACATGGGAAGGGTCTGGCAAATACTTACGAAGCATGGAGACATGAAACACATTATGGACCCGTGAAAGTTCCTCTGGTAAGTCCAGCTCAAGCAACTGGGCCCACTCTCTTAGTTATCTCGTACGGACCAATATATCTCGGACTCAACTTCCCACGTCTGCCGAAACGTACGACTCCCTTCCAAGGTGACAACTTCAAAAAGACCCAATCTCCAACCTCAAACTCGAGATCCTTTTTTCTTCTATCCGCATAGCTCTTTTGCCTATCTTGAGCTATTTTCAAACGGTCTCTGATGACTTTCACCTTATCAATAGTCATCTGAACATACTCAGATCCAATGAGCTTTCTTTCACCCACTTCATCCCAACACAACGGAGTTCGACATTGTTTTCCATACAATGCCTCGAATGGTGACATCTCAATGCTTGCATGGTAACTGTTATTATAAGTAAACTCGGCCAAAGGTAAGTGAGATTCCCAATTCTCCTTAAACTGCAGTACACACGACCTCAACATGTCCTCTAAGGTCTGAATCGTCCTCTATGATTGCCCATCTGTCTGAGGATGGAAAGCGGTACTAAAAAGTAATTCAGTACCAAGTGCTTCTTGTAACTTCTTCCAAAACCTTGAAGTGAACCTTGGGTCTCTGTCCGACACTATAGACACGGGAACTCCATGTAAGCTTACTATGTGATTCACAAACAACTCATCCAATTTCCAAAGTGAAAACGTCTCACGGACAGGTAAGAAATGTGCAGATTTAGTTAGACGGTCCACGATCACCCAAATTCCATCATGTTTCCTCGGAGTGTGCGGCAACTTAAATACAAAATCCATGGTAATGTGTTCCCACTTCCAAACAGGAATCGGTAAAGGTTGTAGCAGTCCTGAAGGTTTTTGTCTTTCTACCTTCACCTGCTGACATATCAGACATCTAGAGACATACTCTGCTATCTCTCTTTTCATTCCAACCCACCAATAATGTGGTTTTAGAGTTCGATACATCTTGGTGCTGCCGGGATGCATAGCATAAGCGGAACTGTGAGCTTCATCCATAATATCTCTCTTAAGCTCTTCGTTTGCAGGTACACACAGACGAGTACCCATCACTAAAGCTCCATCACGTCTCACAGAGCAGTCGCTCCTCAAACCTTGCTCAACCTCTCTTCTGATTTCGAGTAACCGCGGGTCACTGAGTTGGCCTTCAAGAACACGGTTAACAAGGACGAACTTGAAAATTTGCTAAGAGACATCCTGAAGGATGGGTGGTCATCTCAACACCTAGCTTCCTTAATTCCAACATTAAAGGAAGTTGCACTGATTGTACATACGCCAGAGAGCCTGTAGCTTTCCTACTCAAAGCATCAGCTACAACATTAGCCTTTCCAGGGTGGTAGTCGATCGTGCTGTCATAATCTTTTATCAACTCCATCCACCTTCGCTGCCTTAGATTCAAATCCTTCTGAGTGAATAGATACTTCAAGCTTTTGTGATCCGTGAAAATTTGGCAGGTTGTTCCATACAAATAATGTCTCCAAGTCTTGAGCGCGTGTACAACTGCTGCTAGCTCTAGATCATGAGTGGGGTAGTTCAACTCATGTTTCTTCAGCTGTCGTGAGGCATAAGCAACTACTTTCCCATGCTGCATAAGCAGACATCCTAAGCCCTGATGTGAAGCATCGGTGTAGACTACAAATCCTTCGTCACCCTCGGGTAACGTAAGCACTGGTGCCATAGTCAATCTTCTTTTCAACTCTTGAAAGCTCTCTTCACATCTATTATCCCAAATAAACTTAACTCCTTTTCTCGTTAACTGGTGAAGTGGTCCTTCTATCTTCGAGAAAGCCTCTATGAAACGCCTGTAGTAACCAGCTAAGCCAAGAAAACTCCTTACTTCTGTAATGGTGGTCGGTCTCTCCCAATTCAACACAGCATCCACCTTTTGAGGATCCACAAAAATCCCATCTGCTGAGACGACATGACCAAGAAATCCTACTCGATCTAGCCAAAATTCGCATTTGCTAAACTTGGCATACAACTGATGGTCCCTCAAGATCTGTAGAACTCGTCTCAAATGCCTTTTGTGTTCGACTTTATCCCTCGAATAGATCAAAATGTCGTCTATGAACACGATAATAAATTTGTCCAAATAGGGTCGAAAAACTCTATTCATCAAATCCATGAACGCTGCTGGAGCATTAGTGAGTCCGAAAGACATCACTAGGAACTCGTAATGTCCATAGCGAGATCTAAATGCTGTCTTTGGAATATCAGATTCTCTAATCCTCAACTGATGATAACCTGACCCAAGGTCAACCTTCGAAAATACTTTAGCTCCTTGCAACTGATCAAACAAATCATTAATCCATGGAAGTGGATACTTAATGCGGATGGTCACTTTGTTCAACTGCCGATAGTCAACACATAACCTCATCGAACCATCTTTCTTCTTTACGAACAAAACTGGCGCTCCCCACGGTGAAACACTCGGACGAATAAAACCTTTGCACACCAGATCTTGCAACTGGTTCTTCAGCTCCTTCAGTTCTGCTGGAGCCATCCTGTACGGTGGTAAAGATATAGGAGTGGTACCTGAAACTAGATCGATCCCAAAATCAATCTCCCTCTCTGGAGGTAATCCTGGAAGATCTTCGGGAAACACATATGAAAAATCTTTCACCACAGGTATATCCTCTAGTTTGATCTCGCTGACTCTAGTGTCTATCACATGAGCTAAGTACCCGACACAACCTTTATGCAACAAACGATGAGCTGTAAGGGCAGAGATCAAACCTGTGGGACCGCCTCGCTTGTCTCCATAGAACGTCACTACTGGAAACCCAGGCCTCTCAAAAGTCACTATCTTAAGACGACAGTTCACTGAGGCATAATGTTCCGTAAGCCAATCCATACCAAGAATCACATCCACATCATACAAATCCAAGAGAATCAAGTCTGCTGACATAACTTGATCTCCGACACACAATAAACTTCCTTTCATCACCTGGCTAGGCCATAGGGATTCTCCCGCAGGAGTAAAGATTTCCAAGCGGCTCTCCAAAGGTTCAGGTGTAACTCCTAAACGAGCTACAACTCATCGGGACACAAACGACAGTGTTGCCCTCGAGTCTACTACGTCTTGGCATCGCTAGTGAAACACTTTGATCAAGGAATAGGGTGCACCAAATGCGCAATTCCCTAGGAAGGTAAACCAAATGCTCTGATACCAAGCTGACACCACACTCTCTCTCCAACCAATATTGTCTCCAATTTAGCCACCGCACTTCAAACGGTATGGAGTTTTTGGTCAGACTTCCCAGGGGGTCACCCATCCTAGAAATGCTTCCACTGGAGCACGCTTAACCGCAGAGTTCTTTCAACTATGAAGCCAAACGCTCTGAAAAGGCCTTGGTTGTTAAGAGAGTGCTTACTTTACATTTGAACCATTACCACATGACCCCTTCCACACCCGGGCGATGTGGGATTGGACTCCAATCTCTGCCAGTAAGGTAGCCTGCCAGTGCCCCCCTACACCCGCCCACACTTACCTTGGCTCCGGATCCTGATCGTCACAATCCACCCCCCTTTGGGGCCCAGCGTCCTCGCTGGCACATTTCTGGCCGGGTACAGGCTCTGATACCATTTGTAATGCCACACTCTCTCTCCAACCAATATTGTCTCCAATTTAGCCACCGCACTTCAGACGGTATGGAGTTTTTGGTCAAACTTGAAAATTTTATTATTTTTCTCGAAACGGGATGTTACAATGATCACTAGGAAAAAACCTCATATGCCCGCAATCTCATTTTTCTACCATTTTTCAAACTTTAAGCACACGTGTTCTCGCTGCAAATAGGACAAGCAAAATATCATTTAGTGGTATGACCAGAAAAATTACTATATGTGGGGAAGTCATTTATAGTCCACAATAATATTGCTCGCAAAGTGAAAAATTCTCGCTTACACGCATCCCAAGTTTGCACCCTCTCATCCCACAACTGCTTAAGATCGTCAATCAATGGCTGTAGATAAACATCTATATCGTTGTCAGGCTGCTTCGGTCTAGATATCAACACTGTCAACATTATAAACTTCCGCTTCATACACAACCATGGTGGAAGATTATATTTAACTGTAAGCACAGGCCAACAACTGTATTAAGAACTCATATGCTTATGCAGGTTAATGCCATCAGCTGCAATCCCAAGCTTTAAGTTTCGACATTCTTTACCAAAATTAGGCCACATGCGATCAACTAGCTTCCAAGACAGTGAATCGGCGGAATGAATTAACTTTCCAACTGTGACCTTTCGTTCATTTGCATGCCACGTCAGATTTTTAGCTGTGTCAACGCTTTGAAACATCCTCTTGAACCTTGGAATGGGTGAAAAATACCATATGACTTTATGAGGAACATTTACCTGTTTAGTTCCATCGTCAGTTTCCTTCCACCTCGATGCTCCACATTTAGGACAACTTTCTTGCGTTTCATATTATTTTCGATAAAGAATGCAGTTGTTGCGACAACAATGTATCTTCTTATAATCCATGTCCAATGCTGTTAGAGTCTTTTTCACGTTGTACATAGAATCTGACAAACCATTATCGCTCGGTAGCATTTCCCGCAACAACTTTAATAATTCGGAAAATTTTGTGTTCGAAAGACCGTATTTCGATTTCAGGTTGTACAACTTTACCAAACTATATAGTTTAATAAAGTTCGTACAATCTGGATACAAAGGAGTTTCCACATCCTCCAACAACCTCTTAAATTCACCGGGATTATCCACGAACTTATCACAAGCATCATTCACCATGTCAATATTATTACCCACCACATCTTCATTATCCGTATTTATGTGGTAAAATGACTTTCAGTGTTATTGCTTTTACTAATTTCACTAACTCTAGAACAATCTCCATGATATCCTTCAGACTCTTCCAACTCTTCTCCATGTAAAATCCATTTACCATAATTTGTATCAAACCCCTTAAAGTATACATACCCTATCACTTCTTCAACAGTGCTAAAAAATAAATTCCCACATTCCATACAAGGACATCAAATTTACCATTTCTATTTGCACTTTTCTTAATAAATTCTAAAAACATTTTTGAAATGCATCGGTTCTTCTATCCATCCTTATCCATGATTTGTCCATTTTATCTATTTGAATAACAACTAATTAAAACTAATTTAAATAATAATGATTTAAAATATAGAAATAAATAATATATAACTAACAATTTAACCAACATTTAATAATTGACAAATGAATAATAGAAAATAAATATATAACAAAAAATAAATAAACAATAAAGAGACAACGATAATTACACAACTAATTAATATTAATATTTTACTATATTCTAAAATTAACTACAACAACATAAAATGTATAATAAATAACAATACTGTATGAGATTATAACATATCAAATATTTAAACAAACTAACAAATTTAATAAATGGAAAACATATATATATATATATATATATCATTGCAAAATTTAAATGTTCATAACCTAATAATTATAAAATAATTAATTCATGAAAATAAAATTATATAACTAATTTAATTTAAATGATAATGCAATAACATAAATATTTAATATAGTTAATTGCATAAAATTACTTACCTCGATAGTGAGTTTTTTTACAAAATTCAACTTCAAGCTTCAACAAATTAATGACTTAAATCTTAAATAAATGTTATTTGAATATTTTTGATCACCACTACAAGAATTTGAACAAAAATTATGGGAGAAATGAATTTAGTGAATTTGATTAAGAACAAAAATGAAAATATATAAGTAAAAAAAATTACAACGGCTATATTTTTTGCAACGGTTACTTTTGCAACGACTATTTTTAACTTTCAAATCGCGTTTCAGAGACTAAAGTAAGAGCGCCACATAGACAAATATACACTAAAAGACGACGGTTAAAAACAAAAACCGACATCAAAAATTGGAATAGTATAGACAACGGTTCCTTTAGAAACCGTCGTCTCTACTTACATCATAGATGGAACCGTCGTTTATACTCTTCAACATACACGTGGCGTCCACGATGCTGCCACGTGTCTTTTAGTGTTTTATCAACGATGGTTAATTCATCAACCGTAGTTTTTTATGTAACTTTAGACGACGATTATAGATAAAATCGTCATTGATTTTTTTTAACCGTAGACTTATTTTATCAACGTCGGCTCTATTTTATAACCAACGTTTATATAAAAGTAAGACCATCATCGATAATCTTTTTTTTAGTAGTGTCGATTAGCTCCTACTACTGAATTATACATTCAAATGCATTTGGGCTTAATGTTTCCCAAATAGTCAAACCCAACCTTGAATTCGCACCTATACCTACCCAAGGTTTAATTAGCATGAGACTGTCAGTTTTAAAATTCGCCAAGGAGCTACATTATACACCCCATCAACTTAAAAGATTTCTTATTTGGTTATTATAATTTTTTGCCTTCAATTCAAAAGTCTTTCAATCCAATTTTTCAATATTTATATACAATATCAGGTCAAGTCGATCTAAAAGATATAGAATTCATAATTTTCTTTTTGAATCGTTTTTAAAATTATAAATTAAAAAAATATATATTAAGTTCATCAAATTTTATCATAATTTAGTTTTTTTTTTTAAAATTGTAATATATCAATAAATTTATATTCAATTATTAATTAAATTTTAATTTTTAATGTGATTCAAAAATTAATAAAAAAAAACTTTTTTTTTATAACTTCCACGTCAACATAACATAAACATTTATCTATATTTTTTTGTTAAAGCATTACTCTATCTATATGTGTATATATGTAAAGGTGTACAAAAATTCGTCAACCCAATCTAACCCGGCCGATCCAATCCAACCCAACCCAATCCATTGAAAAATCTGAATTTTTGAGTTGGGTTGGGTTGGGTTGGATGATATCTAACCCGCTAACTTCGGATTGGGTTGGGTTGAGTGGTGAAAAAACCCGATTAACCCGACCCAATCCGTATATATATTAAAAAAAAAAATTCCCCCCCCCCTCTCTCTCTCTCTCAATTTTCCATTTGTGATTTTGAGTTCCTAGTTCAATTACTATATTATATTTCAATTCTTCATTTGTGATTTTTTTTTTTTTTCAAAAAATATACATGCTCTACTAATGTTTTTTACTTCCGAAATGCATGTCATTGATGTCATAAAGCAATTTGTTTTTCTTGTTAAACTCATAATTAAAAGAAAGTGAGTGAAATAATAAATGAATGAATTTTTTTCCGATTTGAACAACCTGTAAACAATGCCTTATTAATTGATTTATATAAAATCTAATAAGAATTTGATGTCTCGAGTATTCGTTTTTATGCTAAAATGTTGCAACCAATCCAATATGGGAAACTTGAAAATGATATTGCTTTCTTATAACTTTTCTGTGACCTGAACAAAGAAATATATACTAATGTTTAATTAATTTTATTTACTTAATCAAATTAATATTGTTTAATATATACTATTTGTAGTTTTTTGCATTATAATAGTTCATGCAATTTATTTTTGAAAAAATAAAGAGGAATGAAGTTAAGTTATTGACTAAAATTTAAATTATTAAAAAATTAATTTTGACTAAATTAAAAATAAATTAACCCGACCAACCCAACCCGCACTCTATGGGTTGGGTTGGATTGGGTTTGTTCTTTGTTTGGGTTGGGTTGAATTGGGTTATAATATAAAAAATCCGCACTTTATGAATTAGGTTGATTTTTTTAAAAAATCCGGCCAACCAAACCTGTGTATACTCCTCTATATATATATACGTAAACATATATATGTACATTTTGTTGCAGGAAAAAAAAAAAATATATGTACATTTTGGCTCAGATGAGAATATTTTTTTAAAAAATTGAGAATAAAAAAGTTGATAATTTAGAACGTGACACATATCCTACTGTAGCCAAATGATTCAACCAACTCATCATCAACTGAAAAAGTTATAAATATCTTCACCAAGGTACGTATATTTTGGGAAATTGTGAGCCTCAGTTTTACTTTCTGGTGACGCATGAAAACTAACCCAAATTGCACTCGTCCTGATTGGGACATCTGGATTAACGGAGATGCCATTGATGCTGCCAAAAAGATTAAAAAAGCTAGTAGCAATTGATACTATTTAAATTTATACAACATAAATATATATTCAATTTAAAAATTATTATTTAATAATAATATGTATAAATATTATTTATAATTATTAATTAATTAAATATTTTTAATTTTTAAATAAATTAAATTTTAAAGTAAATTTTACATTTTAGAAAAGATAGAGCTTTCAGAAATAGATATTTTTTTGATAATATCTAGGCTACGTCAGCTCGACATTCATTTTAAACATTACTATTGGAGTGCATTTTTTTAAAATAATATCTATATTTGCTTATATGACATGTTAATTTTAGCAATTTATATTCCATTGGAGATGATCTTAGTTAGCCAATTCGAAACCAACATATTTTAGCAATAATCAATTCAACTAAATTATTAATTAATTTGTTAATTTCAATATTAAATCAAATCTGATCTAATATAATAATTGTTAGTTTAGATTAGATTGGATGACCAATTTTAAATTTTAGTTTTTAGATTTTTAATTTTAAAATTTTAGATACTAACAAGTACTTGAAACTTTGGATTTTGAATTTTTTTTTTTTTATGTAAAACAACTAAGTTTTTTTTATTAAAATCTCATAACATTTTGAAAAATAAAAATATTTAATTTTAGAATAAGATAAATAAAATAAAATTGGTTATTATAATGTACATTCTTTTAACTAAATAATGCAAACCATTATAAATGTTAAATAAAAAAAAAAAAAAAAAAATTTAAGCTATATTTTTTAAATTATATATATTTTAATTGGTTTAGTTTGAATCTGTATCATTATTTTTTTTTAAATAATCTAATCTAATTACTTTGAAATAGTTGATCCAAAATAGTTAAATTAGGTTGGTCAATTTGATGGGTTAATCAAGTTTTTGTTTGGCACACCATTAAGCCAAATTAAGTACAGATTTTAAGCCATTAAAAGGCAAACCATTGAATAGTAGAACCAGCGGGAATCTCATTCTTGTTTAGTGAAAAGCATACATGATGCGGAACTCCAAGATTAAAGAATCCGAAACCCCAAACATACAAGAAATAGTGAACAGTAATTGAAAACAAGAACCCGCCCTACCAAACCTTTAGATAACTTATATCTAAAAACGTGGATTAGAAGGCTAGGGAAAGAAAAGAATAATCGCCACAAAGTATTTCTACTTTGATAAGAGAATTCAACTCCTAATGCAACAAGAAGAAGAAATTGATTCATCACCTTACAAGAACACTCCTGCGAGAAATAAGAAAATTAATTCTCTCAATTGATTAAAAACTCAAATCTCCCTTACAAAAGAATTGATCCCCCTTTATATAAGGACTAGGGTTAGATTAAGAATCAATCTAAACCATTAAATATTAAGAAAGTAATCCTAAGGTTAAAAAATAACCCTAAAAACGAAAATATCAAAAATTACAAAACTGCCATTATAATCCTAAAATAGTTAAATTACGAAACTGCCATTATCATCCGAAAATAGCTAAATTTTGAAACTGCCATTATCATCCGAAATAGCTAAAATTACGAAATTGCCATTCTAAGTTGTTTATTTTTAAAATGAAGTTGTTTCGTCTCCGCAACTCTCGAGCATCATTTTGACTTTCGACAACATGCTTAAATCATCATTAAGCCTCGGAAAAGTGTTCAAATCATTTGGAAACTTGAATCGATCTTCATTCATAATTCTTTTCACAAGTCCAAGCATTCCCTCTTTGATATTCTTAGCTCTAGAACGCGTCATTGGTCCACTTGGCAACGTAATGTCCTTATCACGAACATCCATGCTAGAAGAGCGCTCAATGCCCACATCATTCCCTCCCTCTTCAAAAAGATTCGTACTCGAATCTGCATCTACGTCAAAAGGAGAAAGATCAGCAACATTAAATGATGCAGACACATTATACTCACCTGGAAGATCAATCTTGTATGCATTGTCATTGATTCTTTCGAGCACTTGAAAAGGTCCATCACCTCTAGCATCCAACTTAGACTTCCTTTTGTTAGGAAACATTTCCTTCCTCAAATGTACCCAAACCCAATCACCTGGTTCAAATATCACTTGTTTGCGCCCTTTATTAGCCTTTTGCGCAGTTAACTTATTCCTCTTCTCAATCTGTAATTGGGCCTTCTCGTGTATAGCTTTAACTAAGTCCGCCTTCTTTTGTCCATCTAAGTTAGCAAGTTCACTCAAAGGTAAAGGCATCAAATCCAATACAGTTAAAGGATTAAAGCCATATACAATTTCAAATGGTGAAAATCCAATAGAAGAATGAATAGTACGGTTATAAGTAAATTCAAGAAAAGGCAAACAATCTTCCCAAGATTTTAAGTTCTTACCAACTACAGAACGCAGTAAAGCACCTAAAGTTCTATTCACCACTTCCGTTTGTCCATCGATTTGTGGATGACAAGTAGTAGAATACAAAAGCTTAGTACCCAACTTTCCCCACAAAACTTTCCAAAAGTGACTCAAGAACTTGACATCTCTATCCGAGACTATTATCCTAGGTACCCCATGCAATCTCACTACATCTCTAAAGAATAAGTCAGTTATATTTGTTGCATCATCAGTTTTATGGCAAGCAATGAAGTGCGCCATTTTACTAAATCTATCCACAACAACAAATATACTATCACGACCCTTCCTAGTTCTTGGCAACCCAAGAACAAAATCCATGGAGATATCAACCCATGGTTCCGTTGGCACAGGAAGAGGGGTGTACAAACCATGTGGCATAGACCTAGATTTAGCCTGTCTACATGCAATACATTTAGCACAAATTTTTTCAACATCCCTACGCATGTGTGGCCAAAAGAAATGTTCAGATAAAATATCGAAGGTCTTATGCACACCAAAATGCCCCATGAGACCACCACTATGTGACTCTCTAACAAGCAATTCTCTAATCGAACAATTGGGCACACATATCTTATGTTCACGAAACAGAAATCTTTCATGTTTATAGAATTTATGAAAAGCACAATTTTCACATGCAGCATATATTTTACCAAAATCATCATCACTAGCATACATGTCTTTTAATTGTTCAAAACCCAAGAGCTTAGAAGTAAGAGTAGTGATTAAGACATACCTCCGAGACAAAGCATCGGCCACCACATTCTCCTTACCTTGCTTGTAACAAATCACGTACGGAAAGGTCTTTATGAACTCAACCCATCGTGCATGCCTCTTGTTGAGCTTTCATTGCCCCTTGATATGCTTCAACGACTCATGATCAGTGTGAATCACAAACTCCTTCGGGAACAAGTAATGTTGCCACACCTCTAAAGCATGGAAAATGTCATACAACTCTTTGTCATACGTTGAGTAGTTGAGTTGAGCTCCATTCAATTTCTCACTAAAATATGCTATGGGACATTTTTCCTACAATAAAATAGCACATATACCAATCCCAGAAGTATCACATTCAATTTCAAAAGTTTTGTCAAAATTAGGTAATACAAGAATAGGAGCAGAACATAACTTATCTTTTAGAGTTTGAAAAGCTACCTCTTGGTCCTTACCCTATTTAAACCCTACCTCTTTTTTGACAATCTCATTCAATGGTATCGCTATGGTAGAAAAGTCCTTCACAAACCTTCTATAGAACCCAGCTAGTCCATGAAAACTTCTTACCTCAGAAACACTCTTAGGTGTGGGCCATTCTCGGATAGCCTTCACATTTTCCTCATCAACCTCAACACCACGTGCACTCACAACAAAGCCAAAAAAATATTAGTCGATCAATCCAAAAGGTACACTTTTTAAGGTTGGCGAATAACTTTTCCTCCTTAAGAACTTCTAAAACTGCCCTAACATGCTCTACATGGTCATCTAGATTTTTACTATAAATCAATATGTCATCAAAATAGACAACCACGAATTTCCCTATAAAAATTTTTTAGGATATGGTTCATTAGTCTCATGAAGGTACTAGGCGTATTAGTCAAGCCAAAAGGCATAACTAACCATTCATATAAACCATATTTAGTCCTAAATGCAGTTTTCCATTCATCCCCAGGTTTCATCCTAATTTGGTGGTATCCACTTTTCAAGTCTATTTTAGTGAACACACAAGAACCATGCAATTCATCCAACATGTCATCTAACCTAGGTATAGGGAAACGATACTTTACCGTAATCTTGTTGATGGCTCTGCAATCCACGCACATCCTCCACGTGTCATCCTTCTTAGGAACCAACAACACCGGTATAGCACATGGGCTTAAGCTTTCCTGCACATATCCTAATGCCAATAGCTCCTCCACTTGCCTTTGAAGTTCCTTCGTTTTCTCAGGGTTGCATCTATATGTCGGTCGGTTTGGAAGGCTCGCTCTAGGCACCAAGTCTATTTGATGTTCAATGCCCCTTATTGGTGGTAATCCTTTTGGCAATTCCTCAGGGAAAACTTTTTCAAATTCCTTCAACAAAGAAACAAAAACACTAGGCAAACATGGGTTAAGGTTAGCTTCAGAAAAATAAAACTCTTAAACCTCACGAGAACTAATGCTCTCTTACATAAGCATGCTCCTTTTACATCTCTCATTTTTGCATAGAAATTCTTTTTCTTTTCACTCCTCACTTCATTCATGTTTTTCTCACAAGTGTTTTGACTCTCTATTGGGCCTTTATTTTTATTCTTTTCTCTCATGGCCTCTTTTCCCTCATCCTTTTTGTTAGTCTCACTTCCCATATCCTTATTTGTAGGTTTATTCATCTTCAATTGATCAAGGTACACCTCTTTTGGAGATAGAGGTGCTGGGGTGTGCTTCTTCCCCTTGTACTCAAAAGCATACCTATTCCTATGCCCATCATGAACAACTCTCCTATCGAATTGCCACGGCTTACCCAACAAAATGTGCACGGCTTGCATAGGTACTACATCACACACAACCTCATCAACATACTTTCCAATTTCGAAATCAACCTTCACTTGTTTGGTTACTTTCACTTCCCCACTGTCATTCAACCATTGTAACCTATAGGGATTAGGATGCTTCTCACATTTCAAGCCCAATTTCTCTACCAAAGTAGTGCTAGCTACATTGGCACAACTTCCTTCATCCACTATCAAACTACAAATTTTCCACCCACCATACATCTAGTGTGAAAGATATTCTCCCTTTGCTCTAGACTCTCCTCCTTAACTTTAAGGTTTAAGGCTCGCCTAACAACTAAAGACTCTCCCCTCATAGCATACTCTATGTTCTCCTCATTACTAGAATTATCCTCCAATGGTGGCACCTCGTTATCCCTATCATTCTCAGACTCCGAAACAATTTCACTACCCTTCAACAACATAGTCTTCTTATTAGGACATTCATAAGCAATATGTCCTAACCCTTGACATTTAAAACACTTTATCTCCCTATGTCTAGTAGTGGTAGTAGAAGAAGAAGAAGAATTAGGAGTACCTTTAGGTGTGCTGGCACTCTTATCCTTATTCTTGAAATCGAAGCTCTTCTTTTTGTCCTCAGGTTTCTCCCACTTTAAATTCCATTTAGAGTTGGAATTTGAGAAGCTTCGAGTAGTCTCTTTTCTTTTAAGTTGCTTTTCCACCTTGATTGCCATGTTCACCAAGTCTTCTATCTCTACATATGGATGTAGTTCCACAGTGTTGGCAATCTCTCTATTGAGTCCACTTAAGAATCGAGCCATGGAAGCCTCTCGTTCCTCATCTATGTTGGCTCGGATTAGGAGCATCTCTATCTCCTTGTGGTACTCTTCTACCGTCCTTGTTCTTTGAGAGAGCCGCTGCAACTTTTGGTGTACCTCTCGGTAATAAAAAGATGGTACAAATCTTCTTCTCATCACCCTTTTCATCTTGCCCCAAGTTACAGTTGGATCTTCACCATATCTCTTTCTAGTCTGCAATATTTGTTCCCACCAAACCAAAGCATAATCGGTAAACTCTACAGCGGCGAGTCTTACCTTCTTCTCATCCGAGTAGTTGTGGCAAGCGAAAATTAGTTCAACATTGCTTTCCCACTCCAAATATACTTCAGCGTCATGTCTCCCCTTGAATGGTGGTATTTGCATCTTTATGGAGCTTATGTTGCCGTCCCTCCTTTCTCTAGGCTCATGTCTCCTAGCCCTTGGTTCCTCCTTCCTTGGACGTCTTCTCATTGAATGATTTGAAACTTCATCATCCTCGGAAACCGATAGTTCTATATCTCTAGTCCGCGAACTATCTCTCCTTGGGTTATTTGTGGCGGTCATAGAGACTTCATTTACCTTATCATTTAATTTATCCATCTTCATGTTTAACCTCCGCAATTCTCCTGTGAAGGCCTTGTATAAGAGCTTCATGTCCGATGTCATCTCCTTTTCGTGCTCTTCCTCGGAATGAGCGTCTTCTTTTCCTTCTCTTCTTGACATCTTAGTTTCTACAAGACAAGATTAGTAAAAAGAAAATCCTTACTTCTCTCTCTCTCACATGTTTTACTCTTTTTAATGGTAACTACGCTCGTGTTTCACACAATTTTGACTTTTACCCTCAATGTGCTCACCACTCAAGCCTTTTACCACTCAAGTTGCACTTTTGAAGAGAGAGGGAATGATGTGGGCATTGAGCGCTCTTCTAGAATGGATGTTCGTGATAAGGACATTACGTTGCCAAGTGGACCAGTGACGCCGTTTCTGTGACGACCCGGATCTAGAGCTAGAGTAAGTGTGGGCAGGTGCAAGGGCACTGGCAGGCTACCTTACTGGCAGAGATTGGATTCAAGAGCCAGGGTAAGTGTGGGCGGGTGTAGGGGGCACTGGCAGGCTACCTTACTAGCAGAGATTGGTGTCCAATCCCACATCGCCCGGTTGTGGAATGGGTCATGTGGTAATGGTTCAAATGTAAAGTGAGCACTCTCTTAACAACCAAGGCCTTTTCAGAGCTTTTGGCTTCAGAGTTGGAAGAAATCTGGGGTTAAGCGTGCTCCAGTGGGAGCATTCCTAGGATGGGTGACCCCTTGGGAAGTCTGACTAAAAACTCCATACCGTCTGAAGTGCCGGTGGCTAAATTGGAGACAATATTGGTTGGAGAGAGAGTGTGGTGTTACAGTTTCGTCTCCGCAACTCTCGAGCATCATTACGACTTTCATCCCTTGCTTGGACAACATGCTTAAATCATCATTAGGCCTCGGAAAAGTGTTCAAATCATTTGGAAACTTGAATCGATCTTCATCTATAATTCTTTTCACAAGTCCAAGCATTTCCTCTTTGATCTTCTTAGCTCGAGAACGCGTCACTGGTCCACTTGGCAACGTAATGTCCTTATCACGAGCATCCATACTAGAAGAGCGCTCAAAGCCCACATCAATACATCAAATGATCATACCATGTCAACTGCATAATAGTTAATAATCATGCACAATATAAATTAAACATAAAAAACCTTCAAAATATTTGTAAAGTATCTGATTATAAAGTACAATAATTGCATTTTAAATTTTGTCCATTGTTTGACCACCACCTAAAAAAACTATTTTCCAATTTTGAAAACAACAAATTGTTAAAACATGTTGTTTTAAAACAAAAAACATAATTCTTATTTTATTATTATTTGTATTAATTTTTGTTTTTGATAAGGTTTAAATGCATTTTAGTACGCTCTAAAATTGAATTTGTTCACTTAGGGGTCTTTACAATTAATTTGTGCAATTGATACTCTCTAAATTGAAAAAAGTTACACATTTGTCCAATGTAGTTGAAATTGACCCAAAAAAAGTTACACATTTGTCCAATTTAGTTAAAATTGACAAATTCTATCAACTTAAAATTAACATATGACCCTCAAAATTATTTTTTTCATTTTTAATTTTACCAAAAACTAAAAAAAACAATTAAAAAGAGAAAAAAGAGAAAAAAAAAAACTATAAATGAATTTTTAATTTTTTTTCATGTGTTTTAATTTTTTTTTTAAAATTTTGGTACAATAAAAAATAAAAAAAATAATTTTGAGGGTCATATGTTAATTTTAAATTGATAAAATTTGTCAATTTTAACTAAATTAAACAAATGTGTAACATTTTTTGTCAATTTCAATTACATTTGATAAATATACAACTTTTTTTAATTTAGAATGTATCAATTGCATAAATTAATTATAAAGACCTCTAAGTAAACAAATTTAATTTTAAATAGTAGTAAAATATATTTAAATAAAAAATAAAAAAAAATAAAGAGACTATGAAATTTCAATAATAATAAATATAATAATATTTTTGCCATTTAGAATTTTTACTCAAATTTTAATGAGGCAAGAGAGAAGTTTTTCACTGAATTCAGTTTTATTTTTCATTTTTTATTATTTTTCAATTTTTTTAATTAATAATATATATTTCTTGATTATTATTATTATTTGTTTGTTTATTTTTCTTGTACGTGACGTAAGGATGAATAAATTTTTATTTCCTGAGCCAATTCTTTGATTCTTGGTATAGCTGGTGAGTTTGTTTGACAGGATAAAATAGGAGATTAAATGTTTATATCCGATCTCTTTTTTTATCCGATATTTAGTGGTGGCATTAGAATTGGATTAGAAAATTCAATTCTAAATTTGATCGGTTACTTTAATTAATTTTTAATTCTGGAAAGACTCATAGGATTAGAAGATCCAGATTCAGATTTCGTCCAAATCACAATTTGGCTATTTCCAATCCTGCGAATCACTATTCTCCTTTCTCTTTTAAAGTTTCTGCTTCAATCTTCCGTGAATCGGATTTTTATCTATTTCATCTGCTTTAATTGGGTTTTCAATCTTGCTTCAATCTTGCACAGTTTTAGATCTGCTTCAATCTTGCGCCATCTCGTTCTTGCTCTCCAAAGACAAAATCATTTCTTCTGGTTCTTTTAGTTGCAGGTTTGTTTTTACAAATTTTATTTCCATTTTATAGTTTACTTAGTTAGTTGTTAATTATGTATGATTTTCTAGGTTTTCCGTTTTTGATTGAAAATTTTCCATTTTATAGGAAATTCTAACATGATATGATAATGCAATATAAATTTATATGTATCTTTGATAGTTTGAGTTTATATATTACAATATAAAAGTTTAATAGGTCAAATTTGGATAATTAAATTTTGACACGAACATGATACACCACGACATGAACATGAAATTAATTAAAATTAACATGGTACGAACTTACACATATTTTTAAAAGTTTAAATTTATATATTTTAACATAAAAATTTAACAAGTCGAATTTAAATAAATTAATTTTTACACAAATAATATGATACAAAATAAATACAATATAACATGACACGGTAGCTGGTTTAATAAATCATGAATGGTCACACTATTCTTTAAGCTTACTACTACTAGAAAAATCCAAAAAAAAAATGATGATAGGGTTTTGGTTTTCTATTGACCGCATTTGGATTTAAAATCAGAATTTTTGAGAATTTCCTTTTATCTAATAATTGCGTGTATGAGATTAAATATAGCCAAAGTAACTCTCTCCCTAAAGTTGCTGAAACAACCACGGTTGAAAAATTATGGCTGAAACAAATAGCTCAAGTCTACGGATACATCATTACAGTCTTACCTATTCCAAATTAATTATTTTCAACGAGGTGAATCAACTATTACCTATCAATTATTACCAAAAGAAAACTATTACCTATCAATTTGACGTCAACTTAGAAGGATTTTTACGAATAGTCATGCCCGAATCAACATGGCTGAGTCAATAACAATAGAAACCACGAGAGGAAAGATACATAGTCTGGTCCAAATAGATTCCATATCAAATTGACTAGGACCCACATCATAATTGTATGGATTACAAGCCAAACTCTATCTCACAACCACTCTGTGGTCAAATCCTTTTTGGGGTTAGGAATTTGAGTCTTATCAGGACTCTAAAAATAAATAATAAATAAAAACACCCTATATAAACTCAATTTCCAGACTTAAACAAGGTATGCGATTCTAGAGCTTACATTGAACCTTATAATATTGTTATAAAAAAAAAAAAGAACCTTATAATATTTCAAACACACTACTAAATTGAGAATGGTTTAAACTTTTATTTTATTGGTGGTTTAAACTATTTTACATGTTAAAGGAAAAAAAATTCGAATATTAGCAATAAAATTCCGGTGTTCAGATTTTTACATCATCAATATGTGGAAATTATTTCTTTCAATACAGTTTTTGTTTTGTTCCCTGAATTGGAACATTGAAATAAAAGTGAAATGACCAATCCTCTCAGCATATTTTCGTGAGAAGAATTTGCACGATACAAAAGTCAGAATTTTTTTTTTGGGTGAATGATACAAAAGTCAGATGTTGACTACTCATAGCATTATGTTTCATCTCTATCCCAGTTCCTTTACTCTCGGGAAGACCAAAATAATTCTAGCTAGTTATTATATTTTTAGCAGGGAAAAAAATTGATAAAAGGAGTAAAGGGGAAAAAAAAAAAAAAAAACATTTTTACAACTAACATTTTAAATTTTTAAAGAAAAGGAGTACAAAAATTAATCATACCTCAATTATTCATAATATATATCAGTAGGTATGCAGTTATTATTTCACACTACATCTGTATGAGTTTCATTGTGACTTGTCCAACAATTTCTACCATTTAGTAATAATAATATAATTGAGATCCAAACTTTTGGGGAAAAAATAATTTTTGTACTATTTTGAAAGAGTTTTTTTCCTACGTAAAAACCCTTTTTTAGCCACCATTTCTATGGTTGAAAAAAAAAGACTTAAAGAAACTTATTTCATCATATTGATTTATTTATGATTTTCCATAGATGTAATACAAATACTCAAGTACATGTGTAAAAATGGACGGACTGCATGAGTATAGTACGAATATAACATGTTATAAACCGTGTCATATTTAGCACGAAGCACATAATGAACCGTGTCTGGCACGACAAGAATCTATAATAGGTTAAACACGACACAGACCAGTGACAGGCTAGACACGACACATGCATGTGACACACCAAACACGGAACATGCACGACAGAAGCTAGGTATATGATGAATTAGGCACGACACAAACACATAACAAGCTATACGAATATAAATACTAACAACTTAGGCAAAATACAAATTTTGTACAATAATGCATTATTATCAATTAAGATAAACTGCTACATATGATCTCTCTCTGCCCACTCTCTAAAATAATTTTGTTATACTAAGTAACATAAACCATAAAAGATGTTTTATTAGAAATAAAAACAAAGCCTAAAGTTGTTCACTATCTAATTTCAAAAAAAAAAAAAAAAAGGTTGTTCACTATCTAAATTATTAGTAACCAATTTGTGTTATAGGTTTGCATACCAATTTGCAATCAAAAGTGGTGCACTCATCCACGTCACTTAGACAATAATTTATTAAATATGTCTGATACATTAGTTCTGTAAATATACTTGAGTATAGAGGTGTAAAATGGGTCAAGTGTGCTAATCCAGTCCATTTAAAAGTCAGTTTATTTGTATTTGTGCCATGTTTGTGCTAGTTTTTCTATTTTTTGTGTCGTGCTCATGCTAAACACATATCGTTCTCGTGTCAAACATAAATTGTGCTCGTATCCGTGCCCATGCCAATTATATTTTACAATTTTTTTTATAATATAAAATATATCGTTGAATAAAAAATTTCAAAATAAATTACATTAACAATTAAATAATATATTTTATTTTTTAATTGATAAGACAATAAATATTTACAACTAAAAAAATAAAATAAAAATATTAATAGTTTTATTTTATGTATTTTATTCCAAACCAATATTTGAATTTAAATCTACATTTGAAAAATAATCAACTAAGTCGTCCTTTTAATTTTGAGCTCTAGATCTTCCATTTTTCAGTCTTTCATGGATATAAGACATTCTAAAATGTATGGTATTAGCTTTGTTCTTCGCTAATCCAATATTCGAAAATTTACTATATGATAAAATTACATAATTTACTATATTTAAAAAAAATTGAAATAATTTTAATAAATTTATCCATATGTATGTGGAGATTTTAATAAGTAATTCACAGAATTTATTATTGTAAAATAAGTCTTTATACAATAGATTTTATATGATATATTATTTATTATTGTTTGAATTGTGTGAAGTTTGTATTTTGCCTAAATTGTTAGTATGTATATATGTGTGACTTGTCACATGCTTGTGTCATGCCTAATATATTTCGTGCTTGGTTTGTTACGTGCCTGTGTAATGCATGGACTGTCACATGTCTGTGTCATGTCTGACCTATTTTAAACTCGTGCTGTGCCAAGCACAATCCATTACGAGTTTCGTGCTCGATATGATACGGTTCGTAACATGCCGTATTCAATTTTAATGTGTCATACTTGTACCGTGCTCGTGCAACCCGGTCCATTTTTACACTTCTAAATACAATCGACCTAGGTAGACTAGAGATCTGATCACAGCTTTTGGACTGATTTAGGCCTAAATGGGCTTTAGGCTTACTTATTGGGTTTTCCGTAAGTCATGGGTCTTTTTGCTATCATATGATGGGCCATGGCCCATTATAAACTTTGTGTTCAAACTTTCTACAGCTGGGGCCAAGAACCGGTAACTTGTAACGGGTAACAAACTCCTTTGGCACCTCCTATCATAGGAAATCTACTCCGTAGATTTCTTTTGAGGTAGAGATTTGAATATTGGTTTTAAGTTCTTATATTGTGGATTGTTAATTTATAGGAAGTGTATGGATAACTATATATATTGTATGATTTTCTGGGTTGGCATAACATTTCCTCCTTTGGTTTACACACTATCTGTTTGATAAAATGTCTGAGATAATTGTATTTGCATGTTTGTTGTTTAGCGACTTTTATTTATTGTTCACAGACCCAGAATATTTTGTGCTCTGCTCCTTGTGAATTAGTGTTCTAACATAGCGAGAGAGAGACAGAGAAAAAAAAAAATGAAAAAACTTTGCAAACTAGTTACAACAAACTCTTCAAAAGCTGAGCAGCAAAATTACAAACCTTATATTCATGCAATGATCATAATAAAAAAGAAAAAAGAAAAAAAAAAAAAAAAGGAAAAATCCAAACCCCACTGTCTCAAGAACTGTTGCTACTTCCACTGGTTGATCCAGGCATAAGCTCTCTCAGCATTGCTACTGCCTGCAACATGTTAGGCCTCTTGGAAGGAAAGTCGTCCACACACTGCAATGATATCTCCAGGTACCTTACCATCTCTTTAACTTCTTCAGCTTCTGCTTCATCGGTTCCTTTTGTTACTGAAAGTAACTCTGGGTCTATTACTTCCATTTGTTTCCCTTCTCTCACCTTAATTTTCACCCACCCCACCAAGTTAGTGTCCCCAAAATCATCTTTATCGGTTGGGCGTTTCCCTGTCAATAATTCGAGAAGGACCACCCCAAAGGAGTAGACATCACCTTTTGCGGTGCACCTGAAGCTCTGATAGTACTCAGGTGGGACATAGCCAGGAGTTCCTGCAAGTGTGCTTACACTTAGATGGGTATCAAGTGCACTTATTAGTCTTGCCATTCCGAAATCAGAAACTCTTGCTTCCAATTCATGGTCTAGAAGTACATTGCTTGATTTCATGTCTCTGTGTATAATATGAGGGATGCAATTGTGGTGGAGGAAGCAAAGTCCCTTGGCTGCACCTCTTGCAATTTTCTTCCTTTCTTCCCACGTTAGAATACGCCGATCCCTTGCCTTTCTCCCATGCAGCATTTCTTCAAGGCTGCCATACTCCATGAACTCGTACACTAGGAGTCTCTCTTCGCCAACTTTGCAGTAACCCAATAGAGGCACAAGATTTCTATGCTTGATCTTCCCCAAAGTCTCCATCTCTGCCATGAATTCGCGGTCACCTTGGCAACTCAATCTTATGAGCTTTTTGATTGCAACACTTGATCCATCCTTCAAAGTTGCCTTGAACACTTCTCCAAACCCTCCACACCCAATAAGGCTGGCTGCTGAGAATCCATTGGTGGCCTCGATAAGCTGGGAGAATTTGAGTTTCCTTAGCTGTCTCTGGAAAGTTGCAACATTGATGCTCAGTGGTTCTCTCTCTTTGTCAATCTTCCATGTAGTGGCTGCATGGGATGCTTGCAAGCTACTAAGCATCTTCACTTCTTCTGCCTCCCTTCTTCTTGCACGCATTGCAATTGCCCACACAATCAAAATACAGACTGATGCAATGGAAATGAGAATCCCCAAGACAATGCTATTAGCCCAGGAGGCAGCTGACGCTTTTCGACCCCCTTTTCCTCCATCGTCATTGTTGGCTGTGGTTGGTTGGTCATTGTTGTTCTGACACTCTGGCAACGGAACTCCACAAAGTCCTGAATTGTTGGCATACTGTGTTGCTGGAAGTGTACTTAGCTGCCCTCTTGATGGAATTTGCCCGGTTAAATCGTTGTTGGATAGATCAATTTGCACCAAGAATGACAAGTTCGAGAATGAGTCCGGAATATGACCCTGCAATCTGTTATGTGAAGCATCAAAAACACCTAAGTTTTTTAGCCTCCCAAGTGAGGAAGGAATCTCACCAGACAACTGGTTGTGTGCTAATTCTAGGACTTGCAAGGCGATCATGTCTCCAATCTCTTCAGGAATTCTACCGCGAAGCTGATTATAAGACAGATCCAGGTATTCTAAAGTTTGGTATTGTGTAAAGAGGCTGAGGACAGGACCAGAATACATCCTTGTGAAATCACAAGTCCTCAATGTGGGAACTTGCAGAAGTCTTTCAGATCGGATACCAGCAAATTCCAACAGACCTCCCACTCCTTTACATGAGTTTCCAACATTACGAACAAACATCATAGTGTTGCCAGAGAGGATTCCAGTCAATGGTTTAGCCCCAAGCTGCCTTCCAAGTCGAGGTGGGATCTCACCAGTGAGCTTATTGCTGTTCAAGTCTAACCAAACCAAACCGCTGCAATTTCCCATCTCTCCTGGTATCTGACCAGTGAAGCTATTATTTCCAAGTTGGAGAACAGCCAGTCTTGTCAAGATGCCAAACTCTCGTGGGATTTCACCGCTTAGTTTATTGCTTGTAAGTGATATCCACTCAAGATTACTGCAGTTGAACAGTTCGATTGGAATTTCACCGCTAATCTGGTTGTTGTTGAGAATAAGATCCTTGAGATTCCTGCATTTTCCCAACTCCGGTGGGATTTTCCCCTCCAACCCATTGAACCAAGCTATTAGTTTCTCAAGATTCTCAAGCCTCCCAAGCTCTGGTGGAATCGATCCATTCAGATAATTAAGACTAAGATCAATAGTCTTCAGCTGGGAACACTTTGATAATTCAGCAGGGATTTCTCCTACAATGAGATTATCCGGCATTCGAAGTTCCTGCAGTGAGGCAGCTCCTGGACATATATCTCTTGGGATGAAACCAGAAATCTTATTGGAACTGAAGTCTATGACCTGTAATCTCTTGCAAGACGATATGGAAGAAGGAAATCGTCCAGAGATGCCATTGTTGCTCAGCAACAAGCTCTCTAATGCACCAAGATTCTTAAAGATAGAATCTGGAAGGGGTCCTGATATATTGTTGTTTGAAAGATCGAGAATTTGCAGCCAAGAACACGAAGATAAGGTGTCTGGAATTGGACCTGAAATGTTGTTGTTTGAAAGCTTAATCTCAAGCAGCGAGTTGCATGCATTTCCTAATTCAGATGGGATCCAACCAGTGATTTGGTTGTGAGAGAGATCTAGTTTCTGTAAACTATTAAGCTCCCCAATAGATTTTGGGATTCCCCCTGTAAGAGAATTGTCATGGAAGTACAGAGTTTGGAGACTTGTACAGTTGGAAAGTGACAGAGGAAGGGTACCAGTTATGCGGTTCCCAGATAAATCAAGGTTTAGCAGAGAACTGCAAGAATTCTCAATTTTCAGACCAGAAATTGGCCCTGTCAAATTGTTGTAAGAAAGGTCGAGGGACTGAAGTTTATCAGAATTCAATAAGAGGTCAACAGGTACAGAACCTGTTAAATTGTTATAACCAAGATTCACAGAGACAAGATTTGGAAACTTTGGGAAAAAATTCTCAGGGATTGTACCTACAAGTCCACCAAAAGAAAGGTCAAGCTCTTTCAGTCCATATGGAAGCTGGAGCAGAGAAGTAGAATTTACAGTGTACGAATTCATAGACAGTCTGAGAGCAGATAACATGTCTAAGGAAGCCAAGGGATCAAAATAGATATTCCCCATTAGAGAACGACCACTGATATTGAGCTCAGTTACTCTCCCCATAGAGCATGAAACTCCATACCAGCTACAAGGATTCGTATCAAGCTGCCAACCTGATAAGACTCCATCTGGGTCTTTCTGAATCATCTTCTTGAACTTCATTAGAGCTTCAGCATCTGTTTTGATCGATGTAACACCTTCACCAGCTGCAGAAGCAGAAACAAGAACCATTGAGACAAGTGTAAGAGAAAGATGTAGAAAAAGCTGAACTGGGTTGGTCTCCATTGATGGAAAATCAACAAAGTTTTGCAGGAGACACAATTGAGAAGATTGATGCAAAGAAAGAGAAAGAAAGATAAAGAATTAAGGAGGTGTGCTATGAGGGAGAAAAAAGAAAAAAAAAGGTTTTAGTGAGTAGAGTGAGAGAGTGGTGAGTATGATTAGGAACTTGTTGTGGCAAAGCAGAATATGGAGAGCTTTAGTAAAGGAGGTTGCTTTTTGTGTTTATAAAATGGAAAAATAAAAAATAAAATAACAAAAAACAAAATAACAAAAACCAAAAAAAAAAGGAGGGAACGTGGAAAGGAATAAGAAAAAGAAGAGAATTGGATTGAAGTTGGTGGTGGGAATGTACTTAATACTGCTTCACTTCAGAAAATACTGAGTACCCCATTAAACACAGTAGAAATAGAGGAGAAGAGAATGTAGTGAAAGGACTGATTTGACTTTTGGTCAAACGGGAATAGGACCCACAGACAAGGTATATCTAAGATCGGCGCTTTAAAGAAAAAAAAAAAGGGTGGCATATATATATATATATATATATATATTAATTTATATATTTATAGGCGTTGTGTTTGGTCCAAGGGTCATTATCTGTCAGTGGGCGTGGGAATGTATACTACAAGAAATGTTTAGGAGATTATAAGAAGCACAGGACTTTGCATCACAGACTTCATGCAGCCAACCATCTGGACCACTCATTTTTTGCATGCATTTCATGCATTCAGGTAACCAATGTGCTTTAGACTGTTTTAGCAAACACTTTTACTTGTTTGTTATTTAAATTTTAATAAAGGTTGATTTGATCAAATTGAATCTTTTAGAAATTTTTTAATAAAATTACAATCTAATTTATTGAATTAATTTTAATAAATTCGGTCAAAATTGATTCGTGTAATTTTTTAAAATCTAAGCTAT
>QANX01004627.1:0-23226 GCA_003254975.1 Ochetophila trinervis
CCAAATAACATCTTAATTAAGTTTAATCCAATTTTTTAAAGTAATCCAAACTAATACACTCCAGTTTTGTCCAAAGGCCAAATGGACCTTAAAGAAGAGGGATCTTGATTAAATCGCTGGGATAAAGTTCCCAATGTTTTGGAATAGACAGAACCATGAGAAGTTTCAAGAAATATTACATTCTAACAAAAAGTTACCAAATTTGTAAATCTATGAAAACAGTTACTAGAGCCTCACCCTACAGTTATAGTCTCAAAGCTTTTGGCAAGGAAGAAGTTCATAGATTATGGGAAGCAATTCAACATGATAGCCTGCTCATGGATTCAATTCATGATTCATGACTGGGTTGACCATTTGGAGGATACTGAACAGGTACTAACTCAATTCAGCTACAATTGTCTTCAAAAAATAATTTATATCCTTCATGTTGGTAAATTAAATTAAATCATATGCACAATGAAACCCTTTTTTGTTTTTAAACAATTTCTTGAACATTATTGTACCAATTTTGGCTTTTATATATAATGGGTTTTTCTTCAAATGTAATGTTTGATGGACCATGAAAGCAGGTGGAAATTAGAGCTGCTGAAGAAGTTGTTAGTGGTTGTCCATTGAAGTCATTCAAGTTCTTAAAGACAGAGAGTTCCAACTGATTCACCCTATTTGAAGACTGGATCTTTGAATACAAGGACTCCTTGGTGGTAAATGTTTACAGCATCATAGCCCTTGTTAGGATTCACAAAACTTATTAATTATTGATATTTACCTTTTATTTCAACTAGCTATTGCAATATGGTACCCTTTTTTTTTCAAGAATTTAGACACTCTTAAATTCCTAAGAAAAATGAAAACAGAGGGAAATAAAACATGAATGAAAACAACTGGATTTTTTGACGCTTTTCTTGCTTAGAAGTTGGAACTTTGAACTTGTTTGATAAATATATTTTCTTAGAAGACAAGGATTATGCAAATAGTAAACACTTTTTTGAGTTGTTTTCTGAGCAGGGATGGGAGTGTAATCTATGGGAACAATGAGGAGGGCATGAGAAGAGTGAGAACATTCAAAGATGGAAAGCTGAAGATCTCAGGAGACAATCTTCTTGAGCATGTTGAAAAGGGTATTCCAATCTCAGGTGATGTTAGGAATTGGTGGGCTGGATTGTCTCTTCGACAAGCCTTGTTTGCCAGAGAACACAATGCTGTTTGTGACATGCTCAAAGTAAGTTCATGTTTTTTGACGATTCAATTTTTTAGCATATTGATGAATTTTATGGGGGAAAAAAAATATTTTGGATCTACATAGCTAATATTATAGTGGGTATGCTTTGTTTCAGGCAAATTATCCAGATATTGATGATGAAAAGTTCTACAGACATGCAAGACTGGTTACTTCAGCTGTAATTGCTAAAATCCATACCATTGATTGGACAGTGGAGCTTCTAAAGACTGATACTCTTCTGGCAGGAATGAGAATCAACTGGTAAAAAAAAAAATTAGTTTTAAAGTGTTAAATTTAAACGACAAGTAGTTTATAGCATTGCCCTTTTGAATGTGCAAATTGTTTTTGGTGCAGGTATGGAATCTTGGGGAAGAAATTTAAGGATATGTTTGGACATATTTTTGGACCAACATTCAGTGGGTTGGTTGGAAATAAGAAGCCTAGAGACCATGGAGTTCCTTATTCACTAACTGAAGAGTTTGTGAGTGTATATAGAATGCATTCACTTCTACCTGATAAAATCATCCTCAAGGACATCAAATCTAGACCTTCAGAAGACAAATGCCCTCCTACACTGGAAGAGTACATCTCTTATTTCCCTCCTCCCAACTGTTTGATTATATGCATCATTTAACTTAGGCTCCAATAACAATTTCATTTAAGCACTTTTACCCTTTTTTTTTTTATTTTTTTATTTTTTTATTTTTTTTTATGTGTCCCTCTATTTTAAGAAATTGTTACTTAATGCTGTCCAAGTCATTGAAATTTAGCTGCAACATTTTTGCAGGGTGTCTATGAGTGAAATGATAGGAAAAGGAGGAGAGAGAAGATTGTCAAAAATTGGAATGGAGCAAATGTTGGTATCAATGGGCCATCAACCAACTGAAGCTCTCACATTATGGAACAATCCATTATGGATGAGGAACCTTATTGCTCATGATATCAATGGAGAAGAAAGACCTGACCCAATTGACATGGCTGCCTTAGAAAGTAAAACCATTTTTTACCCTTTTCATTTTTTCTGTCTTTCTGGTGAAGCATTTTTGTTAATTACTCTCAAAGTAGTTCTGTTTTTTTCTCTTAACTGCTCTCAAATGTTGGACTTGTAGTTTATAGAGATAGAGAGAGAGGAGTTGCGCGGTATAATGAATTCAGAAGAAACCTGCTAATGATTCCTATTAGCAAGTGGGAAGATTTGACAGATGATGAAGAAGTTGTTGAAGCTCTTAGAGAAGTGTATGGAGATGATGTGGAGAAGCTTGATTTGCTAGTGGGTTTACATCTAGAGAAGAAGATAAAAGGTTTTGCCATTAGTGAGACTGCTTTCTTCATTTTTCTACTTATGGCATCAAGGTATATTTCTATTTATTTTCCCACCCAAAACAATATACTAATATATGCATATATCTTCAAATCTGACCTACTTGTGAATTATCTTCTAGCTTATAGTAAGATATATGAATAGTAAGAAACATGGTGACGTGATAAATGACTAGTATTGCCACGTCCTCGATTAGGTTTTATTTTTTTTGTCATACATACATATTGTCATGTCACTATATCTATATCGACCATTATCTATTTCTATATGTATATATAATATTTATTTGGCTTTGAATTCTTAATGTTCTTTTATATGCTGGTAGGAGGCTAGGAGCTGATCGTTTCTTCACAACCAACTTCAACAGCAAACCTACACAGATAAAGGACTTGAATGGGTAAACAAGACAGAGACATTGAAGGATGTGATTGATAGACATTTTTCTGAAATGAAAAAAAAGTGGATGAGAAGCTCTAGTGCATTCTCAGTGTGGGATTCATTGCCAACTCCTACAAATTACGTACCTTTTTATTTAAGACTCGCTCGTTAAATTTTTTTTATATGAACTTTTGGTGAGGTTTTTTTTCCTTCCACATCAATAAACAAATGTTTGGGTTGAGAAGCTCCATCCAATCGGTAAAGAAATAAGAAGACAATGGCACATTTGATAGGCATGACTATATAGTATTAATTATGTTCTATTATATTGAATTTGAATATATTATATTACATTGGAGTGAAATGTATTGTATTGTATTTGAATGTATTGTATTAGATTCTACTATATTGTAATTTGAATGGCACCTTTGATATGCAGGATTGTACTGCATTATAAATTTTTTCTCAAAATAATTAATTTTTCAAAATAGTTTGATTATTATTATTATTCTTCTAATTTTCTTAAATAATTATATTATCTAAAGAGATATAATATTAATTACTATTTTTTTAAAAAAATAAAATATTATATATATAGTTTTAATTGTTGAATGGATTAAATTATAAGCAAGAAAAGTAGACAAAATCCTTAAAAAAAGAAGAAAAAAGAAGTTATCAGATAGTCGAATACCCTTTAAACCAACCTCCAAGCACTGATTTTGCACCTTTCCCAGCACTATAAGGCATTTCGTAAATTGTGTAGCACAATGTATGTGCATCTCAATTTTCATGCCAAACATGAGATTTGTGTAAAATTAACAGTGTGCAGTGATTTGATACCAGCTGCCAAACACACCCCAAGTTCAGATTATCAAAATGTCATATGCAATGCTAATTTGCAACTTTTAATATGAGAGAATGTTTATATGTTGTTTAATGAATGAGATTTGGCAGTGAAATGTACCTCAGCATTCAGCTCCAATTTATATATAAAAGAAAGAACTTTTCTTTTTTCTTTTTTTTCATCTTTTAAATTAAAGTAATAGGAAACAAATGAATAGGAGTTGCAGTTCAAGGATTTTTTAGCAAAATATGTAAATTATATTTGAGAGAGATGTAAAATGATCCCAAGTGATTTTTATTAAAAAAATGATTATATTGTTAATCTGAAAATAAGTAAAATTGAAAGATAATTGCTTGTTTAGGTGATAATAGTAACTATTTGAGGTAAATGTTTGAGAAAATTTAAATAATTTTAGTTGGAAGTGAAACTAATGACTGTTCGAAAACTGAACAATTTTTATTTACTTTTTAATTTTAATTAGAGGTTAAATGTGGTAAAAAAACTAAAAATATCAGCATATCAACGTTTGTGCGTGACAGTGGTGTATATAGAATTACCCTAAATGATATATCCAAGGCAGCCCATACTTAACTAAGGGTGTGCAAATATCGCCTAGCCCAGGTAAAGTCAGTTAAAGCCAAGCCCAATCGGTAGATCAGATTCAAAACCCTAGGGTTTTTCCAGATCTCACACCATAAAAGGGGCTAAGGGACAGACTAAGTGCTCAACATTTCCCACCTGTTAGATCTGCTGGTGAGACTGTAAAGCGCGAGGTATGCAAATTTCTCGCTCTCTCTTTTGTTTCGTAGTTTTAATTCTTCGCCTGCTTTCTTGGATTCGTTTGGGGTTTTTTTTTTTTTTTTCCTGGAAAATTTTTTTCCTTNGGAAAATTTTTGTTCCTTCGTATGAAATTTTTTAGGATTTAGGGCTTGTTTTTATCGTCTCTAATGATGATCTAAGTTGCAAAACTTTCGTTCTTCTGAGGAAAAAAATCCATGAGGAATACATATGGAGACCTGAACTGAAGAGACTTCGTTTTTTAAAAATTAGGGTTTTTTGTTCTATTTTTCTATAGCAGCCCATTTCTGTTTAATATTTTTGGATTTTCGAATAGTATATGAGGGTCAGATTATTTGTGTTTTACAGCATTTAATTAGAAGTAATACTTCGATCCAGAACCCTGAATAATCTATTATTCGTGGTTTTTTTTAATAATATGTTGTCGTTTATATATATTTGGCCTCTGAGGATGATCAAAAAATAACTTTCGTTCTTCTGAGATAACCCATGCGGAAAAAAATTTGGAGACCTGAACTGAAGAGGCTAAACCCATTAATATATTCAAGTATACAGTAGTCTTTATTTTTATGTGTACCTATAAATTATTTAAATTGATGTGAAGGTTATAATTTAATTATCTGAAACATAAATTAACGGTTTGCCCTTGAATTTCTAAAACAAAATTCGAATGCATTGCAATTTTCCTTCATTTTGGCATTTTGATACGTGTTTTCAATTCTGAAGCTTTGTATGTTTGTTGCCATTTTCAAATGTGAAATTTTTAAATCAGTAATTTTATTTCATGTATATAGATTTGTTTATTCCCACAATCTGAGAAAACTCCAATGGTAGTATGTAATGCTGAAGTTATGGATCTAAGTTTTCCACTTTCATAATTTATTTGTTTGTTTTAATTCAACTGTATATGCTTTGCTGTGTGCAACTTACTTGCTAATGTGAATAAAATGTACAATTTCATTTTTTAACTTGTTTAGTTGACTTTTATCCTTCTTCATTGCCAGATCAATCAAGGTTTGCTTGGAGATAAATACAAGAGTTTAAAATGAGGTATTTATTAGTTTGTGGTACTTTTTTGTAGTGTGAACCATATCTAACACTTATTTTATTCTTAATTACTGACACTGTTCTTTCCTTATTTGGTTCTGTGTTGTTCCTTTTCTACTTCCAGCCGGCCAATGGAAGAAGAAGTAAGTCATTGTTTTACTTGTTAAAGTTGATGCACATTTACAGTTTTATATTTGGAACTTTGAAATTTAATTTATTTTTTCTTCTGATGTTGAATATCTTTGAAGCACATGTTACCTGGTATACCCTATGTTAATGCATGTTAAACCTGACTGTTTGTAGGTTGCCAAGAATGAGGATGAGGAGTTTAATACTGGACCGCTCTCTGTTCTAATGATGAGTGTCAAAAATAATACTCAGGTAGACTGGCAATTCATGATCTCTATGTTTTGATTGTATTAGTTTGCATTCCATGTGTTAGGTGATTTTGAACAAAATTTTGTTTTCATTTCTTAAACAGGTTCTAATTAATTGTCGCAACAACAAAAAACTTTTGGGTCGAGTGAGAGCTTTTGATCGCCACTGCAATATGGTTCTTGAGAATGTTAGAGAGATGTGGACTGAGGTAATATATCTCACCATTGTTCTTAATCCCTATCCTTTTTTCCATCTTCATTCAGTGCATAATTATGATTTATATTTTTATAGGTACCAAAGACCGGCAAAGGAAAGAAGAAGGCCCAACCAGTTAACAAAGACAGATTCATCAGTAAGATGTTCCTGCGGGGAGATTCAGTTATCATTGTTCTGAGGAATCCCAAGTGAGAACATGTTTGCAGGAGAGGATATTTCTAATGATTTATAGCAAGTTGCCATTTTCTATGTTCATTTGTATGGTAAAACTCAGTAACATAACTTGTAAATTGTAATGCATAGTGATGAAAGTTTGATACTGATTTTTAGTGCCTTGGTTATGTATGAATCTTGAGTTGCCTACCAAATTTCTGAAATTGTGTCGTGCCTAATTGTTTTGTGAGGTGAAATATTCCTTGAAAGACAGCCTGGTTTAAATGCGACTCACATAAAGGGATACTAGCATCAATGCTTCCTAAAGCTATACACGGATTAGCGTTTGTAAATATAATAAAATTTCCATGGCATTACCTTTTTTAATTTTGGTAAGTTGGCGTTATGCAACCGGAACTTTATTTATTTATTTTTTTGATAAAAGCCCTTTAACTTTATTTTTGGCTGAATTGTCATTCACTTTTTATCAAAGTTTTTTTTTTTCTTTTTTTTGGTGAATCACTTTTTTTTTCTTTTTTTATCAGAGTTATGAGTAAGCATATGAGGTCAAAAATGAGGGTTTAGTTTTGGATGCCACGTGTAAAAACTTCCAAATAAAAAATGTAATGAAATTGATACCAATGCACTTTAAATTTTATTAGAACTGGCAAATGCACTTTAGTTTGTTTACCCCTTGATTCTGTAGGCATTTAAGTAGCTAATGCTATTACAATTCAACAAAATTCACAGAAAAAAAGATGCACTTTCTCGTTACCCAAACTTGTTTCAAAGTTAAAAAAACACAATCAATAACTCAGACGCAATAGCAAGCCTTCTTTTCCAAGCTTACATAATTGCATAATAACAAAATTTAATAAACAACATTTACTCTACTTTTTTTTCCTATGTATATTTTAGGCCTGTTTATTTTTTTTAGTCGAAGCTGTTGAATTTTAAATTTGTAATCGCCGAGTCTTTTTAGTTTTAATACCATAATAAATATTATTGATTTTAAAAATTTAAAAATAAATTATCATATATTTTATATATTATTTTTAAAGGTAGAACTTTTTTTCAGCTGGCAAGCTAAATTACTGTAGAAGCAGCATTAGAGTAAGAGACATTCCAACATCAACACAAAAATCCTGACAGAAACAGAAGCATTAAAATTGAAAAAAAAAAAAAAAAGCATTAAAATTTAAATTTTTACTACTAGTATAACATGGCACAGGGACATAACACAATAGAACACAATATAGTACAGTACAGTACGTTTGTGAATGCTATTAAAATAGTATACCACGCGGGTTAGAATTTCCCGCCTCTAAAAAAATAAAAAAGTGAGCAAGTCCGCATGAAGAAGAACTCTGTGTATAATTATATACCGTCATTGCCTTACGATTGTTTTTCTCATTGCCTTCACACGTTTTTTTTACACTAAACTTCTGGGTTTCCCTGCTTTCTTCCTGATTCTCTATTTTCTCTTCAAAGTGGGTCAGTCGACCTATATATATATATATATATATATACACACGTAGAAACATATATAATACACATTGTACAAGTACACAACTCCTGGTGGGATTTTGTTAGGATTAGCTATGGTTCAAGAACTCGGCCACAATGAATTGTATGGTTGTTTTAATGGTTTCTCTTCCGAGAAGCAACAGTTTCAGAACCCACTGCACCATTCTATCAAACCTGAAAGCTCTTCTGCTACAACTCATGACATTCATAAATATGCAAGCGAGTTGATTATACAAACACCTCATGATCCTAATCAGGTTCACAAACTTTTATGTGACAATAACAGAGGCTGTCACAAAATATACGTCTCTTTTTTTCTTTAAAATTGTCGTTGCACTTTCATTAACCAACAAACTGTAACTATAGCTTATTTTTTTATTTTTATTTTGGGGGTATGAAAAAGGTAAATATGGCAAAGCTCCTTCTGAATTTACCTCCTCTTGGTTTGGCACTTCATCCAACTCCAGCTTTATTGGAGACGATACAGAGTCAGGTATTCCCTCAAGTTTCTGATATGGGAAGGAAATTAAGTTGAAGGCTGTTAATTTTGGTGCATCGTTACTGAGAATTGGCTTATGGCAGGTGCTTCATATTTATACTAGTTTACTCTGCGTACACATAAATATTATAATACATAGTTTGTATATACGTATAAAAAAGATGTACTTGACATTTACATATATATTTATATACATACTTCAGAAAATAGCTAGAAATGAAGGAGACCTTGTTCAAAGTGTTATTACAAGAAACGAAAACTGGTTTGGGAAATCTTAGAAGAAGGATTGAAGAGCAAGATTGAAATACAATGGAGTGATGTTGTGGGAATGAGAGCTATTCTTGAAGAAAATCGACCAGGAATTCTTGAAATTGAGGTTTCTTATCTTTCATTTTTTTTTTCTCAATACTGTTCACAATCTGACATTGAGGCATTCCAAAGTGTGTGCTTTTTTTTCCTTATCAACGGTATTTATTAATATTTAAAATTTCAGATCTTCGTTTAGTCTAATCTTTTGGTAGGGATGACGAAATTTTTAATGCAGTTAAGTCTACCACCTACATTTTACAAAGAGAGTGATCCACAGCCAAAAAAGCACACACTTTGGAATGCCTCACCAGACTTTACTGATGGTCAAGCTCTCATTTACAGGTTTTTAATTCGTGGTGGCTTTTTATGGCATTTAAAAAAAAACCAACTTAGAATCTGACCCTCATAAATGTTTTTGTAATCTCAGGAGGCACTATCTTGAATTTCCTTGTGGAACTCTTGACAAACACTATGAGATGCTCTTGCAATACGAAACCCGGTTTTACCAATTGAGCAGAATTCACTTCCCAAGACTAGATTCTCTTTTCTTCTCACAGATTGCAGATTACCCTTTTGGTTTTAATGGAAATCTTCAGGAAATGATGAACTCTGCTTTGCAACCACCTTATCATCATGCTTTTCCAACTCCACAATTTTATGAACCAAACAACCAACCACATATGAATAACATCTACTCCTCTAGTACTTCACCAACATCAGGTTCATTATTGCTTCCTCAAATTTCTCACTGCTTCAAAAAAATTAACACTGCTATGCAAGTAAAGAACTAACTCTGAAAATTTTCCAAATGTTTTCTCATGGCATAGTTACTCGATTCGCTTCGCCTTTAGACGATGTCATCAGCTCCAGCCATGGAGTTGAGAATTCAAGCATGGTAATATGGGGTCAAGGAATGAATGCTTTTCCAGATCATGCAGTACTAGAGACAGAAATTCAAAGGCAGCAGCAGTTTCCTTTTCATTGGCCGAAGCAAGAATACGCGATGGTTTCGAATGAAAACTACAATCTAATCAGTTACCAAGGAGCGGGAAATCGAAATCCGGAAGGTCAAGTACTATGTAACATTGATTCACGTAGAGGAATTAGTGAACTTAACCATGATCAGCATGTTAACTGGGCTGTGCCAAGCCAAATTTCTTGTGTTGGTGAGGGAATTCCATTCTATTTATATCCATCCTTTCCTCTAAATGACATACATAAGGGGTCCAACAGTTGGGAAGGAGCTCAAATTTCAGATGCAGAGGTATGGAATTCATCTGGCATGAATGTAAACTTTCCTAACATGCCACATTTTGGATAGTTTTTTTATTATTTTTATTTTTATTTGGGTTTACAGAAGACTTTTAACCGTCTTGATCATTCCTAGCTGTGGATTTTCTTTTTGTTCATAACAAATTTAAAACTTAATTTTTTAGAGTTGAGAATTAATTTGTAAAGAGAAAAACAGAGATGTAATAAAGAACGAAGAATATAGTCCAAAATGTCGCATATTTGTACATTCTGCCATTCTAATTCATGTTGGTAGTGAAAACTTTCTACCTTGTGACACTATTGATCACCGTTCTTCTTCTTGATGTTGATTTTCCATTTTTTTTCTTTTATATTTTCACGAAGCATTCGAAACTTTCTTGCAATTTCTTGATTTTTTTTAAGCTTCTTGCAATTACTTTTGTTTATGAATTCATTCAGTTTTATGATCTTTTTGTCGTGGTTCTCTTGCCACTAAAGAGAATGATAGAGTGAGAAGAAAAATAAAATAAAAAATCTTATTTCTCGCTTGGAAACATAGTATAAATACAAAACTTTTTTCACTTGGACTATTTTTACTGTGGAGTCTCTCCTCTCAATCTCTCTGGATTCTCTAGACTCTTTGGTCTCTCATAATAATGTTATTAACCGTCTAAGGGGAGGACAAATAAAGTGAGTAAATATACAAAACATGGCTTGCACACCAAGAAGTTACCAGGTATACAGCTCTAACAAGATTCCTGACTTGCACTCAACTCTACTTAGCGGCAAGAAATGGGCCTGGGCTTGAATGTTGCTGGATCTCATAATTCTTCCCATCCAGCAGCATTTGAAAAATGAATGATGGTCACGTGTCAGCGATACCTGTTATGTCTTTTCACAGCTCAAGCTTATCTTACATAACGAGGTTTTCTTGCCTTGAAATTTCAAAATTTTCTAGTTGCTCCAAGTGAAGAAATATTGTTTTCACATCCATCTTTTTAAGTTCTAAGTTTAGAATAGCTACTAAAACAAGAATTACCCAGATTAAAAAAAAAAAAAGGTTAATTCCACCTATACTCCCGGATGTTTGGCGATACTACAACTTGTCCCTTTAGGTTTTGAAAATTTCAATCACCTTCCCTGCCGTTAACAATTGTCTGTTAAAGTTAACTGAAAATGATAAAATCATGCAAATTGACTTAAAGTAACTGTTGCAATAAAAAAATATTAATTTTAAACCCGAATATTAATTATATTTTTAGAAAAAAGAAGAGAAAAACATTTTTTTTTTTTTACACATGTCAATTTTAAATATCCATTTATTTATACAATGACTGTGTTCTTTTTGTTTTTTTGTTCAACTCCCCCAAAAAAATATATATAAATAATAAACATATTTTTTGTTCAACAAATAGCCGAAAGCAATCAAAACTATATACCAACATAGAAAATAAATATTATAATCTTTTTATTTTTTATTTTTTTTAAGTGAAAAAGGAATAAGGAAGAAAACTCAGATAAGAAGTCAACCGAAAGATTGAAAAAATTAGGCCGATGAAAACAAAGTAGAAAATTAAATTATATTAAAAGAGGGAAAAAACGTGGAAGAAATTTATGTTTTCTACAATATCAAAAAGCAAATATGCTTGAGCAGATTTGCTTCCCACATCTTTTTTTACTTTTGCCGGCAAATGTTGGGGTTGCTCCGGTGGACCTGTCGTTTGAAATTTTTCTTTTTTCTTTACAACCGTTTCTTTGCTATTATTTCGCAGTTGGTAGGAGAGATGAATGCGTACAGCCGTTTACGACAAGAGCATGCATAGACTTCCAAATTGGCAAAAGGTCACATGCACCTTTGACTTGGTCAATAGGATATTTGTCAAATAAATTGTTGGTGAGGTTTTTATTTTTATTTTTTTGATGAATAAATTGGAGGGGTTGCATATGCAGGAACAATGCCAAATCCAATAATCATTATTTATACTTTTGAAATAAATATATATTTGACATAAAAAAAATATGTACATTATTTATATATTTTTTTGGGGGTCGAACAAAAAAACAAAAAGAACACAGTCATTGTATAAATAAATGGATATTTAAAATTGACATGTGTAAAAAAAAAAGTATGTTTTTCTATTCTTCTTTCTAAAAATGTCATTAATATTCGGGTTTAAAATTAATATTTTTTTATTGCAACANTTACTTTTGCCGGCAAATGTTGGGGTTGCTCTGGTGGACCTGTCGTTTGAAATTTTTCTTTTTTCTTTACAATCGTTTCTTTGCTATTATTTCGCAGTTGGTATGAGAGATGAATGCGTACGACCGATTACGACAAGAGCATGCATAGACTTCCAAATTGGCAAAAAGTCACATGCACCTTTGACTTGGTCAATAGGATATTTGTCAAATAAATTGTTGGTGAGGTTTTTATTTTTATTTTTTTGATGAATAAATGGGAGGGGTTGCATATGCAGGAACAATGCCAAATCCAATAATCATTATTTATACTTTTGAAATAAATATAAATTTGACATAAAAAAAATATGTACATTATTTATATATTTTTTTGGGGGTCGAACAAAAAAACAAAAAGAACACAGTCATTGTATAAATAAATGGATATTTAAAATTGACATGTGTAAAAAAAAAAGTATGTTTTTCTATTCTTCTTTCTAAAAATGTCATTAATATTCGGGTTTAAAATTAATATTTTTTTATTGCAACAGTTACTTTGGGGGTATTTAAGTCAATTTGCATGATTTTATCATTTTCAGTTAACTTTAACTGACAATTGTTAACGGCAGGGGAGGTGATTGGAATTTTCAAAACCTAAAGGGGCGGGTTGTAATATCGCCAAACATCCGGGAGTATAGGTGGAATTAACCCAAAAACAAAATTCACCATTAATGAGAAAAACCATCAAAGTCAATTCCTTTATCTTCAAGAAATTCTTAACCACCAATCGAGCTTTGTATTCTTCCCCTGCTATCTTTCTTAAGCTTGAAGGCCCATCCATCATGTAGTGCCTCCATCTTATCTTGCATTGCTGGTAGCTCTTTCTTTTTGCTTTAATGAGATATAAGTTCTTTGGAGCTCTCCCTCTTGAGTAATTAGAATGTATTCAATCTTGGGATATCTCTTCGTTGGAATCCAGCCTTTCTTAGAACTTAAAAATTGTTTGTAGAAACTGTTTGGCTCCCTTTTATGGTAGGTTGAGTCTCCCCCTGCACAAAATCATCTTCTTCCTCTCGTATGCTTCTAAAATTTCATGTGCCATTTGTGGCGACTTGTGTTGATGCTAGCACTAAAACCCAAAATAAATAAAAAAATATTTTAGGCTTTTTAATGCTTTCCACTGTTTGGCTTTATGAATCACTATATCTTTGCTTAGCCTTTGAAACCCACAGTTTGTATCCGAATCTTTCATCTCCATATCCTATAAAAATTCATGGAGGAAACTTTATGTCAAGTTTCTACCTGAGCTCCTTGGATACATGAAAAAAAGCATCCTAAAGCAGGCGACACGAACAACTTCTCCCCATAATGGCTTTGGCAGAATACCCATATAGATCATACTTCTGACCTTGTCCATGATCGTCTAGTTCATTCCTTTTGGAGTGCGCAAACTATATTCTCATGCCGAATGTCGTGTTTACTGCAGTAGGCATCGAACTCTCTGTAAGTGTACTTGCCTCCATTGTCTGAGCAGAGGCATTTCAACTTCTTTCTAGTCTCACACTCTATCATGGTGAGGGATAATTTGAAGAATTCTCAATACTTGATCCTTCGTCGTCACAAAGTACATCTACACTTTTTGAGAAACAACATAAATAAAGGTCGAAAAATAAAAGTTCCCCCAAGTGTAAATTAACAACTCATGTACCCTCATATAGAGGATCTAACACTACATCTCAAGGGATGTTGACTAAAGTCTAAATTTATTATTTTTATGCTTTTGAAGCAACTTTTTGCAGTTCTTCTTCATGTGACCCTCCTGGCCACAATGGAAACACTTATATTTCTTTAATCAATAGATCTACCCATGCTCTGGCTCTTGCCACTCCCTTGCCTTAACTATTTCCTTGTTATCTTCCCCCATTCTCCAATATGAGAGCTTGAGACTGGTCAATGCCTACGTCCTTTCTCTTGGCTTCCTTATTGAAAAGAACATCTTTTATTAGAGACATAATGAACTTTCCATTTAAAACCGAATTGCTAAGAGTGACTATAAGCATCTCTCAGTTGTCTGGAAGAGAGCTAAAAAGTAAAAACACATGTTTCTCATCCCCTAATTGTAACTCCACTGTAGATAGTTGATTCACCGGGCTCTGGAACTCCCTGATGTATTTTGCTTCAGAAGTTTCAATCTGTAACTTTAGAGTCACCAATCACCTTATCGAAAGGGCTTTATTCCAAGAATTCTTAGCATGGTACACATCTTCCAATTTCTTCTAGAAGGCATAAGTGTCTATCTCTCACACTATATGATGGAAGATGTTGTGATCGATCTATTGTCGAATATGTTTGATCGTCTTCCTGTTCAGCTTCTTCCATTCTGCTTCTATGCTAGGATCGGTGTTCTTTCCCTTGGTTTCTATGAGGTCAAACATATCTTTACATTTAAGAAAATCTTCTATTTGTTGTCTCCAAAGTGTGTAGTTTGTGGCAGTCAGCTTGATATATAGCATCAGATAACTCTTCCATCGAGATTATCCTTCTACAATGGCTTGATTGAAAACCAAGTATTGAATTGGTTCACAACGCATTCGAAACTGTTGAAAATGGTGGACTACACTCTCCTGTTAAAATTCAAATATTAAAAATTTTGGGATAAAATTGCAAATTTGTAAACTTCTAGGCCAAAATTAAATTTCAAAAAATGTTAAGATATGTAATTTTTGATGCTAAAGTGGCAGATGATGTGGCATTTTGTTGAATGTGATGACCTAGCAGCTGACTTGGTGTTGACATGGTCGTCTCCTACCTTGGAAAGTGCATGGATAAAGGGCTACCATCTTTGACAAGCGTGTGGGAGCGCATAGCTCTTCGATTGACTAGCTTCGTCTTTTCAAGATATTTCACATGATACCCTCAATAACTTGTTTTGAGCACTTTTTTCAAAAAATACTCTCTCAACCAAGAGCTCTTATACCACTTTTTGTGCTTTTCTTACCACTAAAGAGAAGGAAAGAGTGAGAAAAAAATAGAGAAATAATTCTTATTTTTTACTTGGAAACATAATACAAACTCAAAACTTTTATCACTTAGACTTTTTTACTATGAAGTCTCTCTTCAATCTCTCTAGATTCTCTAGATTCTTTTATCTCTCACAATAATGTCATTAACCGTCTAACCATGCATGAGAAGCTATGCCTTATTTATATAGATACATAGGGAGAATAAATAAGGAAAATAAATATACGAGACTTGGCTTACACACCAACAATTTACCTAGAATACACCTCTACTTGGCCAGCAAGTTTCTTAACTTGCATTTAACTTTTCTTGGGTAGTCAAGCTTGGATGTTGCTGGATCTCACACTTTTGGCTAGAAATTAAACATATATTTTTTACTATTTCAATAAGTAGTCGAAATTCTTAAACATAATATATATATATATACAAGGGTGATATAAACCTCAAAATGTGGGGTCTATAACATCCCCGAAAAACGGCAAACATACACGGCATCCAAATACCAAATTGCTGATTCAATTGAAATTGAGTACCAAGTGACATGCATGTGCATCTCCACTTTCATTTCACCACGTAAAAATGCTAGCTTTCTTTGCCCATATCCTCCCCGTTATAGCCCTAAATTGAAGCTTGAGTTTTCTCCCTAAATTGAAGATGCTGATTGCTTCCACCAAATATCTTTCCATTGAAGCCGATTGAAATCATTGCCAATTGAAGCTCTACTAATCGTCGTTTTTCTCCCCAATTTTCACAGATTGAAGCTTCCATTGAAGCTGATCGAAATCGCTGCTGATTGAAGCTCTGCCCATCACAGTTTTCCTTTCTGATTGCCGCCGATTGAAGCTTTGAAGCTCCCCTGCCCATCCCCGAATCCCGCCATTGAAGCCGATCAAAGCTTCTCGGTTTTTCTTCCTCCCACAAACATGTTTTATCGCTTTTTTTGCTTCTGCCCAACAGATGTGTAATTTGCTAAATGTTCATGCCCATTTTGTTTCTTCTGTCATGGAATTTGTAATGCTACCATTTATAACTATGTTCATGCCCATTTGGAAAAAGATTATTTTGATTCCTTTTGTTGGGTACTTTAGGAAAAGCATTAAAGTTCATTGTTCTAAAAGATATATCAGGGTTTGGGTTTTTGGAACTGGTGAATATATGATTTCAAGTGGGTCATAACTAGATCACTGAGTTTGGAAATTCAGATTTTAACGTTTTGTTTCATTTTGAATCTAGTGTCTAAGTTGGAAAAGTAATTTGCTTTCATATTTTAGTCTTTGTTTCCTTACTGTTGCGGCCAATTTGGTTTTCTCATGGAGCATTTGCTAGCTCATCTCATAGCCAAGATTGTCATGATAAAAATACAACATTCTGTTAGTTTTCAATTTTTGTTGTTTTCTTTACCGTGATAGCTTGAATGAATTTTGTGTTCTCTCAGTTTATTACTACCAATATTTCATTGATTATAGACTAATACACCTTGATGTTTAGTTTTACTACTATGTCCAAAAGGGGTTCTCTTTTATTGGAAATAAATTCCTGGAATGGAGTTGAAGAGAATAGAAAACCATCAGTTTACTACTTGTTAAAGCTTTATTGATGTTCTTTTTCTTGCTCATGGGCAAAATTTTTATGGGTTTGCTCTGTCAACTTATTTATATTATTATGGCAACCTTGCGTAGGGAAAAACATCCAAAAGTTGATAACTCTACCATTTATAACCATGTAGATAGCTTAGATAACTTCCTCTGTGATTTTCCAAATGGGATATAGCTATTGGTTTATGCAATCAGGGAGGTATTTGATTTTAGTGACAACAATAACATGTCATCTTTTGTTGACTTGTACTGAATTTTAGGTTCACATATTTATATTTAATTCATATTAATTTTTAATTAAAAAAAGGGTAACAAGTCATCTTTGCTATATTATTTGTAAAATAGTTGGTAAACAATTTGATATTTATAGCACAAGTATTGGTTATAAATATATCAATAATACAATAAACACTAAATTATTTAGGGTTATTAAACACTAGATGCACTTGAACTATGTCGGATTTTCAAACGGGTACCCCAACTTTTTGTTTTTGCATTTTAGTACCAAAACTCGCAAAAGTGTTGCACCGTTAGTACATATGTCCCTTTCCGTCCAAAAACCCGGTTAAATGCACGTGTATTGCACGTGATGAACAGTAATTTGTATTTTTTCAGTAAATTTGATTAATTTTTTGTGATGAACAGTAAATTAAAAAAAATAATTTGATTAATTTATTTTTTAAATTTTCAAAGGAAATTTGTGTTTTTTCATGTTATATTTTGTTGTGTGATTCAAAATGTTAGAATATTGTATGATTAAATTAAGAAAATAATTAGAATTTTCACAAAAATCTTCAAAACCCGTGCAAATTGAAGTTTGAGTTGGGTTTCAATTTATGGTAATTTCTACAAAAAATTGACCATTGGGCTTCATCGAGAATGAAAAGACGAAACCAACATGATAAATTTTGCCTAAAATGGTGGTCGAAATCATAAAATTCCAACGGGCAAAACAATTTGGTCGCGTGACCCTGTTCAGTGAAATGGGTCGACCCACAACCTGTCTCAAAGTTGGGGATGACCCAAAACGGTGCCGTTTTTGTGAGATCAAAACGGCATCGTTTTATTAATAATAGTTTCATATAATAATAATAGAAGCAAAACGATGTCGTTTTGATCTTACAAAAAAGGCACCATTTTGGGTCGTCCCCAACCTTGAAACTGGTTGTGAGTCGACTCTTTTCACTAAACCGGATTGGAATCTTATGATTCCGACCACCATTTTTGGCAAAATTTGTCCTGTTGGTTTCGTCTTTTCATTCCCGACGAAGCCCAATGGTCAATTTTTTGAAAACTACCATAAATTGAAATCCAACTCAAACTTCAATTTGCACAGGTTTTGAAGTTTTTTGTGAAAATTCTAATTATTTTCTCAATTTAATCGTACAATATTCTAACATTTTGAATCACACAACAAAATATAACATGAAAAAACATAAATCTCTTCTGAAAAATTAAAAAAAATTTAATCAAATTGTTTTTTTTTCTTTATCTTTTTTTTTTAATTTACTGAAAAAACACAAATTACTATTCATCACGTGCAACACACATGCATTTAATAGGGTTTTTGGACGGAAAATGACGTAGGTACTAACGGTGCAACACTTTTGCGAGTTTAAGTACTAAAATGCCCAAAAAAAAGTTGGAGTATCCGTTTGTAAAACCCGACATAGTTCAGATACCTCCGATGTTAATAACCCAATTATTTATTATGCACTAGTACACTTCAACATTGTTGTTGAAACAATGTCAACATTTAATGCAAATGAAAGTTCTTGGCAATTAAAATGTCAATGCGGTGGTAATATGAAACTACACATCTCTCGTACCGAAAAAAATCCAAACTAAAATTTTTTAAAATGCCATAATTCTAAGGTAAATTTACCAAATTATATATTGTATTGTATTATTATATAAGTTATTTATTGATTGACTATATAAGTGTGTTACAGGATGGTGTTTATTGTGGAATGTTTGAATGGGATAATGATATAGAGCATGGGAATATGGACAAAACAAAATCTTTGATTCAAGAAGTGAGTTAACTAAATTATAATCTGCAAGAATTGACATTCAAAGTGAATAGTCTAATGTATCATCATCAAAGCATTGTGGAACATCTTATGAGACAGGAAAAAAATGACTATGACTGGAAATTACTAAATATAATTGTTATAACTATAATATCAATTTGTTATTTTTTGAAAATTATGTAGATTTGTTGAAATGATATTGTACTTGGAAGTATGTTTGAAGTTGTAATATGGTTATGGTTATGGAAATCAATATGAATTCAATTTGGTATTAGGTAACAAGTGGCTGCATCAAATCAAGGTAACAAGATGTTTTCAAAATGTTTTCTACAGAAGCCACACATCTCTCCCAAGAAAAATAAGTGTAAAAGAAGCTACTAGCATGCAGTATGATCAATTTTTCTACTTAAGGGAAAGGCTTGATAATTCATAATCCAATAATAATAAAAGAATATGGAACATACATAAAATTGAGCTCAAAATGGTGACTAGTTTTTATTTGCCAACCATAAAAGCGTACCAAACAATAATGCAATAATAACAACTTTATAACCATAGCAAAACTTTTCCATGTAAATCTCAGTGGTCATATAATTTGCCAACCAATGGTCTAATTATCAGGTCTCCTACTACACTGTTAGGCCTTTAAATAAACATGTGGCCACAAATAGACAGCTTAAAAGTACATAAAGTAGGATTGTAAATTCATAAATAGTTCTTTCTTCCAAACTTGTTCCTACACTCCCTAAGCCTCTTAACAGTTGTCCAACCATGCAAGAAGTTGTTACAAGGAATCATCATCAGGTTTAGGACCTATATCACAAACCTAAACTATTGAACCATAAATTAAAAACTAAAAGCACCGAAATTAAAACAAAAGTACTTATGGAATCTCACATTTCTTGCAAAATTCAGCTATGTCATCAACAACTATAATCTTTTAGTTTGTCCATATAAATTTGATCTTACAAATCAATAACTTCTCACTGATTCAAATTTATAAAAAAACTAATAATAAACCATATGCTGAAAGTTTTTTTTTCTTTAGTATAAAAATTTACTAGCTTGAGAAACTAATTCGTCATCTTCACTTGATGAATGCTCATTGACATCTTGATCAGATATTGTTGATCTAGATGATAAAAATTTATGAATAAAAAAGCCATAATCAGAATTAGTTTTTAAACCAATATGTGAAAATATGAACTTAAATGGATACAAAAAAATAATTATAAATTTACATTTCTTGCAACCTAGGGCAATTTCTTTTGTCATGATGTTGCCCACGAAGTCCACATCCTCGACAAAGTCTTGCTTTCAAAATTGTTATTTCTTTCAAAGATTTAAATTCTCCCACAACCTTTCGATCTCACATGTATTGGATTATTAATACTTTGAACATCTTTTGTTCTTTTGCTACTTGATTTAGGGATTTCAATGGTAGTACCACTAATATCCTTAACTTTAACACGTAACAATTCAAATTCATTCAAAATGAATTTAGTACCCTCGGTAGTGAGAGATGCATCATCAATTAAAATAGAACAAGATCGAGATAAATTTGCATGCCTCGTCACCAATGATATATCACATTCGTCATTTATTACTTGATCATTGTTATTCCACATCTCACAAACCTTTGCACTTTTTGTCCACCGATGCAGTATGTATTTGCTTGGTAAAAATATGATTTGTTTCACATGGAAATATGCAAACATATGCCTGCATGAGATTCCTTTAAAGTCGAATAACCTACAACTGCATGATAAAGAGTCTGTATGCTTATTATACGTAATATGTCTACTCTTTGATGAACTACTTCCAGTTTGCCTTTTGCACGATATGGACAACATACTCATCATCTTTAAATGTACTACTTAAGAAATAAGCAGTACTTTCAAATATCTCATCTTGAAACATAAAAAATTTCTCTTTGTGTATATTTTCACCATTTATGTCTCCATTAGGCACATGGATTTCAACTTTAGTTGCTCATTCATATCAACATGATCTGCAACTAACTTATCATGTCTTTGATGATTAATAGCTCTATTAAAACTTATAATAAAGTCCATCAATGAGTTTTTGTTTGATATATACCTTTTGAAAAATGAATGTGAACCTTTTCTCTTTGACTTCTTAGGATCCATGCACTGAAGATATGATTAAAATACACAGTAATTCACTTACTACAGATTTCATACATTTGATGCAACCATAGATTATCTTCTAGGCCTAGTTCTTGTATCAAATCTGCCCAATAACTTTCAAACTCTTCAGCAGTTTCAGAGTTGAAAATGACATTTTTAAACAATATATAGTTGTCCCGATAAACTATGGCATCTAATTTTTTAAAAAATTTTGTTAAAATGTGCCACATGCAGTATCGATAATAAGTTGATGGGAAAACTTGAGCATTGACCTTAGTCATTCCAGGATCTTGATTCGTAATAATGACTTGAGTGCACCCCTATGTATAGCTTCCAAAAATTGATTGAATAGCCAAATGAAAGATTCAAATTTTTTCACCACTCAACAAAGCATATCCAAAAATGATAGTTTGACCATGATTGTTCACTCCTGCTAATGGAGAAAATATCATATCATATTTGTTAGTGTTATAAGTTGTGTCAAATACAATTACATCACCAAAGAAATGATATGATCTCCTTGCAAAAGAATATGCCCAAAAGCATCTAACAAACCAATTTTCATCATCCAGTTCAAAATTAAAGTAAAAAGCTAGACTTTTTATCTTTCTCAGAAGAAAACAATTCTATTAACAATTCTGCATCAATCTCTTTTTGCTCATTTCTCACTCTATGTACATAGTTTCTTATAATTTTCTCAATACATCCGACATTTTGAGGACTACTAGATTATATTTCCATTACTCTCATTTGTTGACAAATTGAGATATTTGCTTTTGCTAATTGTTGGTTCAAAACTCTTTTTGCGACCGACACATTTCTATATGATCTTAACAAATGAATCTTACTTGGAGTAGCAAGAGAATGATTACGCCTTTACATAAAATGGCTTGGTATAATTATATAGAAAAAGACAGAGAAAGATGGGGATGTGTATGTATGACAGATTGAATCAATATTTGGAATTTCAATGACCAATGCATGAAACCCTTCATCTCAGTTAGTGTCACTTTGGAAAATGTACTACATCTACCTATCATATCTGTAAACATATTGTGATATATACAAAAGATATATGCATGTGAAATTTATATTTAGATTGTTACTAAAATAAGTTTTTGTTGAATTATAATAAATTTTATATTTATCACATGGAAATTCTTGCACTGTGAAATGCTGTAAAATGTATTTACAAAATAAATTATTTCAATATAAATTGCATATGCCACCCATTATAACTAAATTATTATACATTATCATTTACAGTGTTATCAAACTCTCCAACACTACATGGTGTGCTATTATTATGCAATATCTATGAACCATTCGAACACTTATTTTTTTTTTCCAATCGGGCAGAAGTAAAAAAAGTGACAAAACCTTGCATTTTCAATCGGGGAGGAAAATGACAATGGGCAAAGCTTCAATCAGCAGTAATTTCGATCAGCTTCAATGGCAGCTTCAATCGATAACAATCGGGGAGGAAAACAACGATGTACATAGCTTCAATCGGCAGCGATTTCAATTGGCTTCAATGGCAAGATATTTAGAGGAAGTAATCGATGGCTTCAATTTAGAGAGAAAATGCAAGCTTCAATTTAGGGCTGTATAGGGGAGAATTTGGGCAGATAAAGCTTGCACTTTCACGTGGAGATGCATGTGCATCTTATGTGGTACTCAATTTCAATTGAAATCTACGATTTGGAATTTGAATGCCGTGTATGTTTATTGTTTATCGGAGATGTTATAGATCCTACATGTTAAGGTTTATAGCACTTTTATATATATATAGATATTCCCTTCAGATGAATGGGAACTAGAATATTTCTTACATCATAAAACCATGCATAGCTAAGTAGAAGGAAAGTTCAAGCAGCAAATTCACGACTTTGATAATAGAAACTTTTCAAACTACATCTTTTGTTTTAGGCAGGTCAATCTTTCTAATGGAAAAAAAATTTACACTGCTTGTCATAGGTATCTATCTAATTCTTTTTGCCAAGGATTACAAGACCACGTGTATTATTTAAATATAAATATTATTAAAAATATAAAAATATTTATTAAATATTATATATTAAAAATATTATTAATTTACATATTCATATAATATAAACAAAAATAATTAAATTTTAATGAATTAATACAACATTAANCTTATCATAATCATTTCCATCTCTTTGTAATACTCCTCCACGGACCTAGACCCTTGTATGAGTCTCTGCAACTTTTGATGAAGCTCTCTATAGTAATAGGATGGTACAAACCTCTTCCTCATAATTCTCTTCATCTCATCCCAAGTTGAGACC
>QANX01004627.1:24291-35607 GCA_003254975.1 Ochetophila trinervis
ATTTTTTTTTGGTACTCTAAAACACCAAGAACAATGAAGAACATGAAACAATGAAGAACAAAAGAAAAAAAAAACGCAGAAATTAAAAAAAACACTAATCAAAAACTCTAAAAAGAAAAACAAAGAACAAGATAAATAGGAATTTATCTTGGCCTTGCTCTGATACCAAATGATGCGGAACCCCAAGCTTAAAGAAACTGTAATCCCAACACACAAGATGATATGGAACAAACCCTAGGTAAAAACCCGCCCTATAGCACCTCTAGATAACAATTGTATCTAGCAACACTAATTAGAAGGCAAAGAATGAAATTGAAATTCGCCACAAAGTAAATACCTTTGATAAGAAGATCAATTCCCAAATGCAACATGTAGAAGAAGAACTATCCTCACTTGGAACACACAAGTCTTGTTGAAAACAAGAATAGATTCTATATAACCAATAATCAAAGTTGTCTCTTACAAGCTAGTAACCCCCCTTTATATAGAGACTAGGGTTAGGTTAAGAATCAATCTAGACCATAAAATAATTAGGAAAGTAATCCTAAGGCTGAAAACTAACCCTAATTAAATAAAATACGAAAATATCAAATATTACAAAACTGCCATTATAATCTGGAAATAGCAATAATTACGAAACTGCCATTATAATCCGAAAATAGCTAAATTACGAAACTGCCATTGAAATCCGAAAATGGCTAAAATTATGTCGTTTCATCTTTACAACTCCCGAGCAGCATTACCACCTTCATTCCTTGCTTGGACATCATGTTTAAATCATCATTATGCCTCATAAAAGTGTTTGGATCGTGTGGATACTTGAATCGATCTTCATCAATTATTCTCTTCACAAGTCCAAGCATTCCCGCTTTGATCTTCTTGGCTCGAGAACGCGTCAGTGGTCCACTTGGCAGCACAATGTCTTCACCACGAACATCCATGCTAGAAGAGCGCTCGATGCCCACATCAGTACCCATTTAAGAGGTACATTGATGCGGAACCCCAAGATTAAAGAATCCGAAACCCCAAACACACAAGAAATATTGAACAATAATTGGAAAACAAGAACCCGCCCTACCAAACCCTTAGATAACTTGTATCTAAAAACGTGGATTAGAAGGCTAGGGAAAGAGAAGAATAATCGCCACAAAGTATTTCTACTTTGATAAGATAATTCAACTCCTAATGCAACAAGAAGAAGAAATTGATTCCTCACCTTGCAAGAACACTCCTGGGAGCAATAGGAAAATTAATTCTCTCAATTGATTAAAAACTCAAATCTATCTTACAAAAGAAATTGATCCCCCTTTATATAAGGACTAGGGTTAGATCAAGAATCAATCTAAACCATAAAGTAATTAAGAAACTAATCCTAAGAAAATTAGGAAAATAATCCTAAGGAAATTAGGAAGGTAATCCTAAGGCTAAAAACTAACCCTAAATAAAAATAATCCAAAAATAGAAATAATTACAAAACTGCCATTATAATCTGAAAATAGCTAAATTACGAAATTGCCATTCTAAGTTGTTTATTTTTAAAATGATGTCGTTTCGTCTCCGCAACTCCGAGCATCATTACGACTTTCATCCCTTGGTTGGACAACATGCTTAAATCATCATTAGGCCTCGAAAAAGTGTTCAAATCATTTGGAAACTTGAATCGATCTTCATCCATAATTCTTTTCACAAATCCAAGCATTCCTTCTTTGATTTTCTTAGCTCGAGAACGCGTCACTGGTTTACTAGGTAAGATGATGTCATCTTCTTTTGTTCCAATGCTAGAATATGACTCTATGATGCCCGCATCATACATGAATATATTGATGAGTTACGTTCACAATAAAAGTCATCCAGAAGGTTGTATTGCTAAGAGTTATATTGATGAAGAAGCAATTGAGTTCTATAGTGAATATCAAGAGAGTTAAATGCAATTGGAAACCCATTTGGCAGATATCAAAAGCTTAATAACAAGGAAAATGTTGGTGCCCCTATTAAAGGTAGAAAGATGCAATCAATTGATCAATCACTTTAGAAGCAAGTCTATAGTTGTGTACTTATGAATGTGTCAGAAGTAGAGCCATACATGAGGTTCATATAAAAATCAAAGTCAATCAATTTGGTTGAAAATTTTTTTTATATATTTTTTATAATTTAATATTTATGTCTAGGTTTTCATTTAGAAGAATTAAAAGCAGATAAAAAAATAGAGAAAAAAGGGCAAAATGGTTTCAAGATTCATACGACCGTACATTTATGTATTGATTACGTGCTAAGGTACATATACATGTTAATTAACTAAGCTCATGTTTGGTTACTACTCATCTGTTAATTATATTCACTTGATGTTCTTAGATCGACTTTGAGCAATGTCAACCAAATTATAATGTTTTAGAAACTTTAAGGTGGATAGAACTATGTCTTCAATGGGTAGTAAATAAGCATGAAGGATATGTCATTAAGAGGTTCGATTCAACACAATTGAAAGGGACAAGAAGCGTGTCACACAAAATATTAGTGTCAAGGTAGTTGCGTAAGGTATGCATTATGCTAGCACGAAGAACAATAATCCTATATTAGCTTATATGACTTACTACAGAAAAGTAAGAGAAATTTAGAACGTCAATTACAATTGTTTTTGACTTATAATTTTTATGTGTGATTGGGTGGACAATAGTACTGGTGTGAAAACTAGTAAGTTAGGTTTTACGTGTGTCAACTTCAACAAGCTTGGTCATAAATCATATCCATTCATCATGGCCTCACAAGCGCAACAAATATTTTATCTTTCAAATCAACTTGATCCTTGTTGGTCCGTAGTATTGGCTCCACCACAACATGATGTATTTGTAAATGTTGATGAAGATGAACTTGGAGATACTACCATGTATCATGACCCATTTGCCAATCATCTTCCCAATGTGGATGACATTGATGTTAATTGTGTAGAATTTGAAGAAGTTTACGTTCGTGATAACTGTGAAGGGATATAGGTATCATACAATTTTAACTTTATTGATACAAATTGTTGGTTATATACAATGATAAATTGTATTTTATATATGTTGGTAAGTAATTTCATAGTATATATGTTGGTTTTTATTTGTTAGCAATTGAATATTGAAAATAAAATTGTATTAATTTTAATACAATTTTTGTAATAAAATGATAGTATTAACTAAAAACAAATAAATAATAATTGTGTTGACTATAAAAACAAACAAATAAAAACTAATTTGCAACAAATGGTGTAGGGATTAAACTTGTTGCTAAATTAATAAAAAAAATGAACTAGTGACGCATGCTGTTACTAAATGGTTTTGGCAACAAACTACGTCGCTGTTACCTATTAATTAGAAAACAGCGACGCAGAGCGTCACTAAAACCTTTTAGCGATAGCATGCGTCGCTGTTTTCCCAAATTTATAGGCGAGATTAATTTCCCACCAACCCTAATTTGTTTTACTTCTTCTTCCCCACTCCTCTTTCTCCTCCATTGTCGAACACTCTCTTCTAATATGTATCCTCTGCCAGCACTAAAACCCTTTTCTCCAAACTTACATCTCCACGTTGCAACCATCCTCTCTTCCTCCTCCTCCATGCCACGAAATCCACTGCTCCTATATGAGGAAACCCTTCTAAACCATTTCTTTAAACCTGTGTGTATAGTCCACATTGCTAAGAAGTTGTAAGGTCTAGGCCCTAAAAAATGCTGCTTAATAAGAGTCAAACAAAATAGATTATGATCTTAATGATGATGGGGCAAAGCCAAGCAACTGAAAGAATCCCAAAAATCCACCTCTGCATTGTTACAAAAAGCACAGTCCAACCCACCATCTAAAAGACTTCTCAAATCTTGATGTGCCTAAGTAAAGAACGTGCCTTTAGTATCTATAGACAGAAAACTACAATCATCCACAACATTCTAAATTCAAAAGAAGAAATCTTACATGAAAAAAGACCAGTTTTACATGGGATCCCCAAACAACATTGAAATCCCCAATGAGCACCTAAGGATGGCTCAGTGAATTAGCCATCTTACACAACGGAGACCAAAGCACCCATCTACTTCTATAAAACACATTGGCATAAATCAAAGCAAAGTAAACTAGGTGAGAACAACCATAAAAAGAAGAACAAACCGTGATATGTTGCTCCTCTTTAGAAAACACCGACAAGAAATGAGAAATCTCCACACATTTCAACACCCAAGTAGTGAAATTTCTTTGACTGTTCATATCATTATCCAACAACACAAAACCCATAGAACTCCAAAAAACCCAAGGAAAAGAACACCATTCTACTAAATGTTTGGAAATGCATAACAATTTTTATTTTTTTTAAAACTAATTGGGTTTCAGAATTTCCAATACCTTGATAATTCCAAAATAAGCACTTCATTGTGGAAGAATAGAAGAAGCCCTTTAACCAGCTTGCGAGATCCCTTTTCCTGTTTATCAAATATTTTCCTATGACCTACATTTTTTGCAAGCCTACCCCTCTTCCAAGACTTACCTACTCTAATCCGCTTATCTTTCTCAAAAGGAACAATAGCCAAATTATCCTTCCCTTCCACATTAAAAACTATAATTACAATAGCCAACATAGGTGTCCCTGTCACTGTCAAAGCTGATGGTGCCACCTCATTATGCCAGTCACAATAGTTAAACCTAAAGAATTGACTTGATGTTCACTTCTACCACAACCAAAGAGCACTCTGCAACCTTCAGATGAACCACATCTACAACATCATTATCATCCAAATTCTCACTATCTTCCTTGGCACGAGCTGCCCATGATTTTTTTACTGTATCCTCAACCACAAATTCTTCCATGCTTCTAACTTTAGAACCCAAAAATCCTTTAGGGATAGGTTGAGTCAAGATGGTACCATGTCTTTCCCTTAGAATTTCAGCAATTAGTCACTCATTTATGCCAAGACCTCAAAATAATTATTAGTAACCAAGCAACCAACTTCTGCATCCTTGATTTGAAACTTGAGGCCATCAATCCATTTTTGTCCCAAGAAGAAGTCGTTCCATTGCTCAGCAAGGCAGAACTTGAATGTCCCTCTAAAGAATTATGTACAACCTCGTCCACCAAATTCTCGTGTAGTGGTTTTTGAATCAAAACCTACTTTTGGTTTTTCTCCTACTAATGTTTCTCTTTAGAAAGTTGGCTCTCTCGTTGTTTTTCCATCATCCTACAATAAGCCAAAGCATGTCTCACAATCTTACAAACTGAGCAAAAAAGAGGTTTGATGCGGAACTCCAAGATTAAAGAATCCGAAACCCCAAACATACAAGAAATATTGAACAGTAATTGGAAACAAGAACCCGCCCTACCAAACCCTTAGACAACTTGTATCTAAAAACGTGGATTAGAAGGCTAGGGAAAGAGAAGAATAAATGCCACAAAGTATTTCTACTTTGATAAGATAATTCAACTCCTAATGCAACAAGAAGAAGAAATTGATTCCTCACCTTGCAAGAACACTCCTGGGAGCAATAGGAAAATTAATTCTCTCAATTGATTAAAAACTCAAATCTGTCTTACAAAAGAATTGATCCCCCTTTATATAAGGACTAGGGTTAGATCAAGAATCAATCTAAACCATTAAATATTAAGAAAGTAATCCAAAGGTTGAAAACTAACCCTAAAAACGAAAATAGCAAAAATTACAAAACTGCCATTATAATCCGAAAATAGCTAAATTACGAAACTACCATTATAATCCGAAAATAGCTAAATTACGAAAAATGCCATTATAAGATTTTTTTTTTTAAAATGACACCGTTTCGTCTCCGCAACTCCCGAGCATCATTACCACCTTTATCCCTTGCTTGGACATCATGCTTAAATGATCATTAGGCCTCGGATAAGTTTTCAAGTCATTTGGAAACTTGAATAGATCTTTATCCATAATTCTCTTCACAAATCCAAGCAATCTCTCTTTGATCTTCTTAACTCGAGAACGCATCACTGGTTTACTAGGTAAGATGATGTCATCATCTTTTGCTCCAATGCTAGAATATGACTCTATGATGCCCGCATCAACATTACTTCTCATAGTGTATTTCTATTTCTAGCTTTTCTCCACCAACATCAAACAATACAAAATCTGGTAGAAATTGAGCCAAATCCCAAATCCACCTAATTTCTAACATAGTGTCCAAAATCGCCATTAATTTTAGCTTCATCAAATTTCAAAGATAAGTCCATTCCTCTAGCTATCTCTGTAAGAATCTGAGGGTGCCACAATGCTGCATTCGAACCAATAATATGTATCCACACTTGAGCATTTGAAAATTTTTGCAATGCCAGATTAAAATCTAAAAATTATTTTTGCAACCTTACAATTCCCAACCTTATATTAAAAGACCTATTGCTCAAATTGAAGCATTTTCCCCGACAAAATTAAGAATAACATGAAAGAAGCCCTTTCCTAATGGGATCAACCACCAGTTTTGAATCCACCAGATAGATAACAACTGTTGCTTCAACTTTTCATTCCTCCAAGGCTTATCCATTTTTGATAAAATGACGTGATCAATAAGCAAGAATCGACAGAGGTTTAATTGATCTTTGAGAGCTTGTTGGTTCATTGCCAAAGCAACATAATTTCGTCTTCTGGAAACTGCAACCAAAGCAGGTGGAACAGATGTCGATAAACATGTTGTTGCCTGTGCATAAGGTGGTGAAACTACCTTAGACATGTTAGCTTGTACTTCCAGATTATAACCCTAAACTTGAGTAAAAGCTGAATTTCCAACCTAACTAAACCTGGAAAAAGCTCAATAGTATTAAAGTAGCATTCTGTCATCAATTCTAAAGACAAAAAATGATAACCATAAAATATACGAAAAGGACAAAAGAAAATGCTAGACATGGAGTAAACCACTATCGGAGACAATCAAACCACATAACATAAGAAGATCTACGATGGGCATAAAAAGTTACTAGTTTTAGGCCATATTTTATATTGGATTTTAGCTGGTTTTGAATTAATTGTTAGTGAAAAATACTAAATTATTGCATTTTTCTATTTTCAGAGAAAGAAAGTCAAATGCTGGAATTTACTGTATTTCTACGCAATCTTTACTGAGAAAATCATATCTGGAGCTACACTTGGATACTTTGTGTGATTACAATTTCAAATGATTCCTGATTCACTAATATTTAATGCTGTAAAGTTTCATTGCAATTGGATCAGCCAATAAGTACCAGTTTGATTTACAAGATCAACATTTTTAACAATTGAAGCAAACTTACACTCTCTTGGGGAAATTGGAATTTGAATTCCTTTCAGATGTCCATTTTGCGCAATCAAGATATTCCTGGAAAGATAAGACATATTCCTAACCTTTGAAACTGGAATCAGAGAATTCTAAGTTCATTTGGTCATCCAAAGTGTACTTGGTATTTTTCTAGTGTATATTGAAGATATAAAAGGAAAGTGTCTTTGCCTACTAGGATGACACCTATGCATGGACTGCCACATCATCACTCTCCAATCAGGTGTACAATTAGTGCCACATCATATGCCACATGGGAGGTCAGATTATTCTAATTGTATTAATTGGAATAATAATTAGAGAAGGAAATAGAATTAGAGAGAAATTGGATTCCTAAAGGGATTTGGATTGTTTCCTTATCTAAGTGTTAATGAGAGGCACCAAATGCATATTTGAGTTTGATTCATATTCATGGTTAATATTTTCATTGTTCTTAATGCTTCCATGAAAAGGTGGATAGATCAAGTATTATATTGGCTAACGAATAAGGGATATAATATGGATGGGCAATGAAATACATGGTTATAAGGATATTGCATGCCTTAGTGACAATTTTGAGAAATTTTGGTATTTAGATTAGCTATAATTAAATACCTTGTGCTTGCTAGACTAGAATGCATTGAGAATCAACTTCTAGTTACTAGTGGTCAAAGGGGGGTTAACCTTATGAATCTATCATGCATTAGGGCTAAAGAGGAGTAATAGTGGTGAAGTTGTAATCCTTGTTTCATCAAATATTTGAACTTTCTTGCTGCCTTGACTTGCTTTTATAATTGCTTACTTTTATTGCTTTGCTACTTAAACAGCAATCAATCATAACAGTCTTTTACTTTTATTAATTTAATCAACAATTGATTTATTATTAAGATTAGAGACATTATTCTCTATGGGATTAATATCGGCTTTCTAAATAAAAACCACTTTTTTACTTGTTGATTCATGCACGTTCGAGTTATCAATTTACACTACAACAAGTTTTTGGCGCCATTACTGCAGAACAATTAGTTCTAGTTTTGATTTAAAATTTACTGTTGATTAAATTGTTGTTTTTAGTTTAATATTTGTTTTTGTGCATGTTCAGTTTTAGCCATCAAAAAACAACAATTGAAGAGCTTTCTTGGATCCAAAGCAATCCAATTCGAGTTTGAAGAAGGAGGTAATCGAAGTAGCTAAGTATTTTAATTTGTGTGTGTAGGATTTTTATATTATTTTCGGTTTTTAAAAAAAACAAATTTGTTTGCTGTTCTTATTTGTTTCGGTTTTTAGTTTAGGAGACCACCTATTGATGCACCTAGCTTTGAGGCCAAACCTATTACTATGTCTATGCTTAACAACTATCAATTTGGAGGGTTACCTAGTGATGATCCTAACCAACATATATCAAATTTCTGTGATGTATGTGAGTTAGTAAAATACAATGGAATTACTGAGGACACTGTTAAACTTAGGTTGTTTCCTTTTACCTTAAGGGATAGAGCAAAAATTTGGTTACAGTCTTTACCTCTAGGAAGTATTATCACTTAGGATGATTTAGATTTTAAGTTTTTGAATAAATTTTTCCACCTATTAAAACCGTCAAGCTTAGGAATGAGATAAACATTTTTCACCAATTAGATTTAGAGTCTTTGTATGAAGCTTGGGAGAGGTTAAAAGAATTACTTAGGAAGTGTCCACTCCATGGGATGCCTATATGGAGTCAAGTGCAAATATTTTATAATGGGTTGAACTATTTAGCAAGAAATAATGTGGATGCTGCTGCAGATGGTGGCTTCCTAAATAAGTCTCAAGAGAATGCATATGACCAATTGGAAGATATGGCAATCAATAATTCACAATGGACAAGTGGTGAAAGGAGCATACATCCTAAGAAGGCCATGGCTGTCCATGAAGAGGATAAGATAGATAAATTGAGTACTCAAGTTGCAATTCTCACAAAGCAACTTGAAACCTTGGGTTCCAACAATTTAAAAAATATTTTCAATATTTTTAATTTTAATTGTTGTGAATATTGTGTGGATAACCATGAAAATATTAATTGTCAATTAGGAAATCCCTATTGAAACTAATGATGTTAATTTTGTAGGGAATTTATAACAAGGCAATAGCAACAACAACCCTTTCTCCAACACTTACAATCGAGGATGGAGAAACCATCCAATTTTTTCATGGAGTGACAATTCAAACACCTAAGAAGGACAACAAAAAGGAATCTATCAACTTCCATCTAAACAACACCAACAATTTCAGTCCTTGAATTTCCAGAAAAATTTTCAAACTCAAACTCAAACTCAACCTCAATCTCTCTTTCATACTGTATCTTTATTTGAGCAATCTATGATCAAAATCAATGACATTTCTAGATCTTTTATGTAGGAAACAAAGGCAACAATAAAAGGTGATGTGGGCATCGAGCGCTCTTCTAGCATGGATGTTCGTGGTGAAGACATTGTGCTGCCAAGTGGACCAGTGACGCGTTCTCGAGCTAAGAAGATCAAAGCGGGAATGCTTGGACTTGTGAAGAGAATAATTGATGAAGATCGATTCAAGTATCCACACGATCCAAACACTTTTATGAGGCATAATGATGATTTAAACATGATGTCCAAGCAAGGAATGAAGGTGGTAATGCTGCTCGGGAGTTGCAAAGACGAAACGACATAATTTTAGCCATTTTCGGATTTCAATAGCAGTTTCGTAATTTAGCTATTTTCGGATTATAATGGCAGTTTTGTAATTATTGCTATTTCCAGATTATAATGGCAGTTTTGTAATATTTGATATTTTCGTATTTTATTTAATTAGGGTTAGTTTTCAGCCTTAGGATTACTTTCCTAATTATTTTATGGTCTAGATTGATTCTTAACCTAACCCTAGTCTCTATATAAAGGGGGGTTACTAGCTTGTAAGAGACAACTTTGATTATTGATTAAATAGAATCTATTCTTGTTTTCAACAAGACTTGTGTGTTCCAAGTGAGGATAGTTCTTCTTCTACTTGTTGCATTTGGGAATTGATCTTCTTATCAAAGGTATTTACTTTGTGGCGAATTTCAATTTCATTCTTTGCCTTCTAATTAGTGTTGCTAGATACAATTGTTATCTAGAGGTGCTATAGGGCGGGTTTTTACCTAGGGTTTGTTCCATATCATCTTGTGTGTTGGGATTACAGTTTCTTTAAGCTTGGGGTTCCGCATCAAAAGGACTAGGGATGCAAGTAGGGCAACTAGCTCAAGCTTTCAAAGACTGATGGGCACTCTTCCGAGTCAAACTGAAATGAATCCAAAGGAGGATGTCCAAGCTGCAGAGCTAATGAGTGGAAGGAAGTTGGACGAGCCCCTCATTACAAAGGAGTCTCAACGTGCTCAAGAAAATAAAATTCCATGCAAAAAGGAAACAATCAACTTGAAGAAGAGTACCATGAAGGAATCGGCCAAGGAGGAAAAATGTCAAGCACTTTCTAAAGCTGTGGCCAAAATTGAAGAATGGTTGGAGGAAGAGATCAAGAGGAAGATAGCTGGACTTATAATGAAGAAGTGGAAGGAAAGAGGACAGTAAAAAGAGAGATGGTGATGCGGAACTCCAAGATTAAAGAATTAGAAACCCCAAACACACAAGAAATATTGAACAATAATTGGAAAACAAGAACCCGCCCTACCAAACCCTTAGATAACTTGTATCTAAAAACGTGGATTAGAAGGCTAGGGAAAGAGAAGAATAATCGCCACAAAGTATTTCTACTTTGATAAGATAATTCAACTCCTAATGCAACAAGAAGAAGAAATTGATTCCTCACCTTGCAAGAACACTCCTGGGAGCAATAGGAAAATTAATTCTCTCAATTGATTAAAAACTCAAATCTGTCTTACAAAAGAATTGATCCCCCTTTATATAAGGACTAGGGTTAGATCAAGAATCAATCTAAACCATTAAATATTAAGAAAGTAATCCTAAGGTTGAAAACTAACCATAAAAACGAAAATAGTAAAAATTACAAAACTGCCATTATAATCCGAAAATAGCTAAATT
>QANX01004632.1:824-23664 GCA_003254975.1 Ochetophila trinervis
AAACACCAAGAACAATGAAGAACACGAAACAATGAAGAACAAAAGAGAAAAAAAAATGCAGAAATTAAAAAACTAATCAAAGACTCTAAAAAGAAAAACAAAGAACAAGATAAAAAGGAATTTATCTTGGCCTTGCTCTGATACCAAATGATGCGGAACCCCAAGCTTAAAGAAACTGTAATCCCAACACACAAGATGATATGGAACAAACCCTAGGTAAAAACCCGCCCTAAAGCACCTCTAGATAACAATCGTATCTAGCAACACTAATTAGAAGGCAAAGAATGAAATTGAAATTCGCCACAAAGTAAATACCTTTGATAAGAAGATCAATTCCCAAATGCAACAAGTAGAAGAATAACTATCCTCACTTGGAACACACAAGTCTTGTTGAAAAACAAGAATAGATTCTATTTAATCAATAATCAAAGTTGTCTTACAAGCTAGTAACCCCCTCTTTATATAGATATTAGGGTTAGGTTAAGAATCAATCTAGACCATAAAATAATTAGGAAAGTAATCCTAAGGCTAAAAACTAACCCTAAATAAAAATAATCCAAAAATAGAAATAATTACAAAACTGCCATTATAATCTAGAAATAGCAATAATTACGAAACTGCCATTATAATCCGAAAATAGCTAAATTACGAAACTGCCATTGAAATCCGAAAATGGCTGAAATTATGTCGTTTCGTCTTTGCAACTCCCGAGCAGCATTACCACCTTCATTCCTTGCTTGGACATCATGCTTAAATCATCATTATGCCTCATAAAAGTGTTTGGATCATGTGGATACTTAAATCGATCCTCATCAATTATTCTCTTCACAAGTCCAAGCATTCCCGCTTTGATCTTCTTAGCTCGAGAACGCGTCACTGGTCCACTTGGCAGCACAATGTCTTCACCATGAACATTCATGCTAGAAGAGCGCTTGATGCCCACATCACTATGGCTGTCCATGAAGAAGATAAGTTAGATAAATTGAGTTGTCAAGTTGCATTGCTTACCAAGCAACTTGAAACCTTAAGTTCCAACAATTATATAATATTTCCAATATTTCTAATATTAATTGTTGTGAATATTGTGGGATGTGGTGCAGTAGCATAGAGGTGAATAAAGTAGACTGTAATTTCTAGATTCAGCATATAAGCTGAATTTGTTGCTTTAAACCTTACCAGTAATGAAGTTGAACGGTTAAAAAATCTCTTGGCATACATACCAATTCTGCCTCATCCAATTCGTGCTATACCTTTGCATTGTGATTGACAATCAATTATTGCAAAGGCAAAGAGTAAAAATAACAATGAGAAAATGAGACATATCAGAATTATACATAATACTATTAAACATTTACGGACACAAGATGTTATTTCTTTTTATTTTGTCATATATGTGAAGAATATTGCAGATCCGCTTACAAAAGGCTTAGTATGAAGAAGTATTTTTGAATCATCGAAGGGAATGAGACTCAAGCCTGTAAAGGTAGCCACCACAGTGGACACCAAACCTTTGTGATTGGAGATCCCATGAAAGAGGTTTAATGGGTAATTACAAAACACACACACACACATCAATGAAATATAATATATGAGGGACATTCCAGTGAAAAGCCACAGAACATATATATATGAACCCATGATATATATACCGGGCATGTAAGCTAACCATTAAATCCCCAGTGAAAAGCCACAGACATATATGTGAACAAATCATCATATACTGAGCAGGTAATAACCTTTTCTGTGAAAGTTATTGTCCCTTCATATATTCACACATGTATGCAATTCATAATCCCACTTGGCAGCATAAACCATCGCCCAAGTAAATAACCTCCCTACTTTGGCATATCCAATCACCCAAGTAGTCACCAACCATATCCAATGTCAACCTCCCTACTTGCGGCATAATCATCGCCCAAGTAGTCACCAACCTTGTTAAACATCCTACTCAGCGGCATACTTATCACCCAAGTAGTCACCAAACATAGATATCATGCATTTATGAGTTCACACAAAAATGATCACATTTATAAAAATCTACTTTAAATTCATAATTAAAGCATTCTTTTTAACACATGTGTAAATATGTATGTATTTATTCCAAAGAAAATAACAAGGTAATATATATATATATATATCAATCTATATATATATATATATATACTTTTAAAACTTATTTAATCACAAAAATATATTTCTTAATCATATACACTTTGAATATATGGCCAAACCATAAAATATATTTATATATTCATGCATTTACATATATATTTATATATATGTGTTCCCACTCACTGAAACATTGCGTTGACGCCTAACCTAGGTTGGATGCACCTTATTGTTCGACTAGAGTAGTTCCTTCCTAAATAAATAATATTACTGAATATATTTTTATAACATTGTAGGGTAAAAAATTATTTTAATAGCATTTACCTATTACACTTCTCTTTATTTGTATAATTCTTACTTATTTTCACTACTTAAAATACTTAACTAATTCAATACTCATTTGTTCCACTTATTCAAAATTCAATATACATTCACTAAATTGTTTTCTACTAAACTAGTTAAGTAAATCTTCCTATATAATTTAGATTTATTGATAACATTTATTTTTACATAATTCTTAAAGATTAATACACAAATTTTATTCTTAAACTTCATCAAGAATAATTTCGAATTTATTTCTCTATCTTTACACACTCAAACCTTTTTAACACAATCCACTAATTCTCAACAACGTACATAATCCATCCTCCATAATTCTTCAAAACCTCTTAATCATATTTCATCATTATCCAATTTAATTTCAACTTATAAAACATTACAATATTCTCATCTGATGCGAAACTCCAAGCTTAAAGAAACTGTAATCCCAACACACAAGACGATATGAAACAAACCCTAGGTAAAAATCCGCCCTATAGCACCTCTAGATAACCAGTGTATCTAGCAACACTAATTAGAAGGCAAGAATGAAATTGAAATTCGCCACAAAGTAAAATACCTTTGATAAGAAGATCAATTCCTAATGCAACAAGTAGAAGAAGAATTATCCTCACTTGGAACACACAAGTTTTGTTGAAAACAAGAATAGATTCTATTTAATCAATAATCAAAGTTTTTTTAACAAGCTAGTAACCTCCCATTTATATAGATATTAGGGTTAGGTTAAGAATCAATCTAAACCATAAAATAATTAAGAAAGTAATCCTAAAGCTAAAAACTAACCCTAAATAAATATAATCCGAAAATAGAAATAATTACAAAACTGCCATTATAATATGGAAATAGCAATAATTACGAAACTGCCATTATAATCCGAAAATAGCTAAATTACGAAATGATGTGGGCATCGAGCGCTCTTCTAGAATGGATGTTCGTGATAAGGACATTACGTTGCCAAGTGGACCAGTGACGCGTTCTCGAGCTAAAAAGATCAAAGAGGGAATGCTTGGACTTGTGAAAAGAATTATGGATGAAGATCGATTCAAGTTTCTAAATGATTTGAACACTTTTCCGAGGCCTAATGATTATTTAAACATGTTGTCCAAGCAAGGGATGAAAGTCGTAATGATGCTCGAGAGTTGCGGAGATGAAACGGCATCATTTTAAAAATAAACAACTTAGAATGGCAATTTCGTAATTTTAGCTATTTTCGGATGATAATGGCAGTTTTGTAATTTAGCTATTTTCGGATTATAATGGCAGTTTTATAATTTTTGCTATTTTCGTTTTTAGGGTTAGTTTTCAACCTTAGGATTACTTTCTTAATATTTAATGGTTTAGATTGATTATTGAACTACCCCTAGTCCTTATATAAAGGGGGATCAATTCTTTTGTAAAGGAGATTTGAGTTTTTAATCAATTGAGAGAATTAATTTTTCTATTACTCCCAGGAGTATTCTTGCAAGGTGAGGAATAAATTTCTTCTTCTTGTTGCATTAGGAGTTGATTTATCTTATCAAAGTAGAAATACTTTGTGGCGATTATTCTTCTCTTTCCCTAGCCTTCTAATCCACGTTTTTAGATACAAGTTATCTAAGGGTTTGGTAGGGCGTGTTCTTGTTTCCAATTACTGTTCAATATTTCTTGTGTGTTTGGGGTTTCAGATTCTTTAATCTTGGAGTTCCGCATCAATTGGTATCAGAGCATTGGTTGAGATAAGTACCTATCTATCTTTGTTTTCAATTTCTTTGTGTTCTTCGTTCATAATACTTTGATTCCCAAAAGAAATAAAAAAAAAGATAAAGTTGTGTTTGATCCGTGTGTCTTTTTTTTATCTTGTTGATTTAGGGTTTTTTTTATTCAAAGAAGAGAACAAGTAAAAAAAAAAAAAACCCTAATCGCACTACAGGCGCCTGGGGTTGCACCTTGGGTCACACTTGGGCAGGTCTGTCCACAAGGCATTCCTGAAAAAAAAAAAATTCCGAATTTTGTTTGTTTTTTCTTTTTCTTTTTTTGCTTAGGGTAATATTTGCTTTCTATTACTCTAATTCTTATTTTTGCTTTTCTTTTGATCTAGTTTCTTTCGTTGGTTAGGTTTTGAGATTGTGATAATTGTTTTTCTTGCATTGATTTGTTGTGTTTAACTCTAAAGTGCAACTTGATTCTGGAGATTGTGAGTGGTAAAAAGCTTGAGTGCTGAGCACATTAAGGGTAAAAGCCAAAATTGTGTGAAACACGAGCGTAGGTACCATTAAAAAGAGAGAAACACGTGAGGGAGAGAAGTAAGGATTTTCTTTTTACTAATCTTGTCTTGTAGAAACTAAGATGTCAAGAAGAGAAGGAAAAGAAGCCGCTCATTCCGAGGAAGAGCACGAAAAGGAGATGACACCGGACATGAAGCTCTTATGCAAGGCCTTCACAGGAGAATTGCGGAGGTTAAACATGAAGATGGATGAATTAAATGATAAGGTAAATGAAGTCTCTATGACTGCCACAAATAACCCAAGGAGAGATGGTTTGCGAACTAGAGATATAGAACTATCGGTTTTCGAGGATGATGAAGTCTCAAATCATTCAATGAGGAGACGTCCAAGGAGGGAGGAACCAAGGGCTAGGAGACATGAGTCGAGAGAAAGGAGGGACGACAACATAAGCTCCATAAAAGATGCAAATACCACCATTCAATGGAATGGGAGACATGACGCTGAAGTATATTTGGAGTGGGAAAGCAAGGTTGAACTAATTTTCGCTTGCCACAACTACTCGGATGAGAAGAAGGTAAGACTCGCCGCTGTAGAGTTTACCGATTATGCTTTGGTTTGGTGGGAACAATTATTGCAGACTAGGAGGAGATATGGTGAAGATCCAATTGTAACTTGGGGCGAGATGAAAAGGGTGATAAGAAGAAGATTTGTACCATCTTCTTATTACCGGGAGGTACACCAAAAGTTGCAGCGGCTCTCCCAAGGAACAAGGACGGTAGAAGAGTACCACAAGGAGATGGAGATGCTCCTAATCCGAGCCAACATAGATGAGGAATGAGAGGCTTCTATGGCTCGATTCTTAAGTGGACTCAATAGAGAGATTGCCGACACTGTGGAACTACATCCATATGTAGAGATAGAAGACTTGGTGAACATGGCAATCAAGGTGGAAAAGCAACTTAAAAGAAAAGGGACTACTCGAAGCTTCTCAAATTCCAATTCTAAATGGAATTTAAAGTGGGAGAAACCTGAGGACAAAAAGAAGAGCTTCGATTTCAAGAATAAGGATAAGAGTGCCAGCACACCTAAAGGTACTCCTAATTCTTCTTCTTCTTCTACTACCACTACTAGACATAGGGAGATAAAGTGTTTTAAATGTCAAGGGTTAGGACATATTGCTTCTGAATGTCCTAATAAGAAGACTATGTTGTTGAAGGGTAGTGAAATTGTTTCGGAGTCTGAGAATGACAGTGATAACGAAGTGCCACCATTGGAGGATAATTCTAGTGATGAGGAGAACATAGAGTATGCTATGAGGGGAGAGTCTCTAGTTGTTAGGCGAGCCTTAAACCTTAAAGTTAAGGAGGAGAGTCTAGAGCAAAGGGAGAATATCTTTCACACTAGATGTATGGTGAGTGGAAAAATTTGCAGTTTGATAGTGGATGGAGGAAGTTGTGCCAATGTAGCTAGCACTACTTTGGTAGAGAAATTGGGCTTGAAATGTGAGAAGCATCCTAATCCCTATAGGTTACAATGGTTGAATGACAGTGGGGAAGTGAAAGTAACCAAACAAGTGAAGGTTGCTTTCGAAATTGGAAAGTATGTTGATGAGGTTGTGTGTGATGTAGTACCTATGCAAGCCGGGCACATTTTGTTGGGTAGGCCGTGGCAATTCGATAGGAGAGTTGTTCATGATGGGCATAGGAATAGGTATGCTTTTGAGTACAAGGGGAAGAAGCACACTCTAGCACCTCTATCTCCAAAAGAGGTGTACCTTGATCAATTGAAGATGAATAAACCTACAAATGAGGATATGGGAAGTGAGACTAACAAAAAGAATGAGGGAAAAGAGGCCATGAGAGAAAAGAATAAAACTAAAGGCCCAATGGAGAGTCAAAACACTTGTGAGAAAAACATGAGTGAAGTGAGGAGTGAAAAGAAAAAGAATTTCTATGCAAAAATGAGAGATGTGAAAGGAGCATGCTTATGCAAGAGAGCACTAGTTCTCGTGAGGTTTAGGGAGTTTTATTTTTCTGAAGCTAACCTTAACCCATGTTTGCCTAGTATTTTTGTTTCTTTGTTGAAGGAATTTGAAGAAGTTTTCCCGGAGGAATTGCCCAAAGGATTACCACCAATAAGGGGCATTGAACATCAAATAGACTTGGTGCCTGGAGCGAGCCTTCCAAACCGACCGGCATATAGAAGCAACCCTGAGGAAACGAAGGAACTTCAAAGGCAAGTGGAGGAGCTTTTGGCATTAGGATATGTGCGGGAAAGCTTAAGCCCATGTGCTGTACCGGTGTTGTTGGTTCCTAAGAAGGATGACACGTGGAGGATGTGCGTGGATTGCAGAGCCATCAACAAGATTACGGTAAAGTATCGTTTCCCTATACCTAGGTTAGATGACATGTTGGATGAATTGCATGGTTCTTGTGTGTTCACTAAAATAGACTTGAAAAGTGGATACCACCAAATTAGGATGAAACCTGGGGATGAATGGAAAACTGCATTTAGGACTAAGTACGGTTTATATGAATGGTTAGTTATGCCTTTTGGCTTGACTAATGCGCCTAGTACCTTTATGAGACTAATGAACCATATCCTAAGAAATTTTATAGGGAAATTCGTGGTTGTCTATTTTGATGACATATTGATTTATAGTAAAAATCTAGATGACCATGTAGAGCATGTTAGGACAGTTTTAGAAGTTCTTAAGGAGAAAAAGTTATTTGCCAACCTTAAAAAGTGTACTTTTTGCATTGATCGACTAATATTTCATGGCTTTGTTGTCAGTGCACGTGGTGTTGAGGTTGATAAGGAAAAGGTGAAGGCTATCCGAGAATGGCCCACACCTAAGAGTGTTTCTGAGGTAAGAAGTTTTCATGGACTAACTAGGTTCTACAGAAGGTTTGTGAAGGACTTTTCTACCATAGCGGCACCATTGAATGAGATTGTCAAAAAAGAGGTAGGGTTTAAATGGGGTAAGGACCAAGAGGTAGCTTTTCAAACTCTAAAAGATAAGTTATGTTCTGCTCCTATTCTTGTATTACCTAATTTTGACAAAACTTTTGAAATTGAATGTGATGCTTCTGGGATTGGTATAGGTGCTGTTTTATTGCAGGAAAAACGTCCCATAGCATATTTTAGTGAGAAATTGAATGGAGCTCAACTCAACTACTCGACGTATGACAAAGAGTTGTATGCCCTTTTCCGTGCTTTAGAGGTGTGGCAGCATTACTTGTTCCCGAAGGAGTTTGTGATTCACACTGATCATGAGTCGTTGAAGCATATCAAGGGGCAAGTAAAGCTCAACAAGAGGCATGCACGATGGGTTGAGTTCATAGAGACCTTTCCGTACGTGATNTTTTGCATTGATCGACTAGTATTTCTTGGCTTTGTTGTGAGTGTACGTGGTGTTGAGGTTGTTGAGGTATGTCTTAATCAATACTCTTACTTCTAAGCTCTTGGGTTTTGAACAATTAAAAGACATGTATGCTAGTGATGATGATTTTGGTGAAATATATGCTGCATGTGAAAATGGTGCTTTTAATAAATTCTATAAACATGAAGGATTTCTATTTCGTGGCCATAGGATATGCGTGCCCAATTGTTCGATTAGAGAATTGCTTGTTAGAGAGTCACATAGTGGTGGTCTCATGGGGCATTATGGTGTGCATAAGACCTTAGATATTTTATCTGAACATTTCATTTGGCCACACATGCGTAGGGATGTTGAAAAAATATGTGCTAAATGTATTGCATGTAGACAGGCTAAATCTAGGTCCATGCCACATGGTTTGTACACCCCTCTTCCTGTGCCAACGGAACCATGGGTTGATATCTCCATGGATTTTGTTCTTGGGTTGCCGAGAACTAGGAAGGGTCGTGATAGTATATTTGTTGTTGTGGATAAATTTAGTAAAAAGGCGCACTTCATTGCTTGCCATAAAACTGATGATGCAACAAATATAGCTGACTTATTCTTTAGAGATGTAGTGAGATTGCATGGGGTACCTAGGACAATAGTCTCGGATAGAGATGTCAAGTTCTTGAGTCACTTTTGGAAAGTTTTGTGGGGAAAGTTGGGTACTAAGCTTTTGTATTCTACTACTTGTCATCCACAAACCGATGGACAAACGGAAGTGGTGAATAGAACTTTAGGTGCTTTACTGCGTTCTGTAGTTGGTAAAAACTTAAAATCTTGGGAAGATTGTTTGCCTTTTCTTGAATTTGCTTATAACCGTACTATTCATTCTTCTACTGGATTTTCACCATTTGAGATTGTATATGGCTTTAATCCTTTAACTGTATTGGATTTGATGCCTTTACCTTTGAGTGAACTTGCTAACTTAGATGGACAAAAGAAGGCGGACTTAGTTAAAGCTATACACGAGAAGGCCCGACTACAGATTGAGAAGAGGAATAAGTTAACTGCGCAAAAGGCTAATAAAGGGCGCAAACAAGTGATATTTGAACCAGGTGATTGGGTTTGGGTACATTTGAGGAAGGAAAGGTTTCCTAACAAAAGGAAGTCTAAGTTGGATGCTAGAGGTGATGGACCTTTTCAAGTGCTCGAGAGAATCAATGACAATGCATACAAGATTGATCTTCCAGGTGAGTATAATGTGTCCGCATCATTTAATGTTGCTGATCTTTCTCCTTTTGACATGGATGCAGATTCGAGGACGAATCTTTTTGAAGAGGGAGGGAATGATGTGGGCATCGAGCGCTCTTCTAGAATGGATGTTCGTGATAAGGACATTACGTTGCCAAGTGGACCAGTGACGCGTTCTCGAGCTAAGAAGATCAAAGAGGGAATGCTTGGACTTGTGAAAAGAATTATGGATGAAGATCGATTCAAGTTTCCAAATGATTTGAACACTTTTCCGAGGCCTAATGATGATTTAAGCATGTTGTCCAACCAAGGGATGAAAGTCGTAATGATGCTCGAGAGTTGCGGAGACGAAACGGCGTAATTTTAAAAATAAACAACTTAGAATGGCAATTTCGTAATTTTAGCTATTTTCGGATTATAATGGCAGTTTCGTAATTTAGCTATTTTCGGATTATAATGGCAGTTTTGTAATTTTTACTATTTTCGTTTTTATTGTTAGTTTTCAACCTTAGGATTACTTTCTTAATATTTAATGGTTTAGATTGATTCTTGATCTAACCCTAGTCCTTATATAAAGGGGGATCAATTCTTTTGTAAGACAGATTTGAGTTTTTAATCAATTGAGAGAATTAATTTTCCTATTGCTCCCAGGAGTGTTCTTGCAAGGTGAGGAATCAATTTCTTCTTCTTGTTGCATTAGGAGTTGAATTATCTTATCAAAGTAGAAATACTTTGTGGCGATTATTCTTCTCTTTCCCTAGCCTTCTAATCCACGTTTTTAGATACAAGTTATCTAAGGGTTTGGTAGGGCGGGTTCTTGTTTCCAATTATTGTTCAATATTTCTTGTGTGTTTGGGGTTTCGGATTCTTTAATCTCGAGGTTCCGCATCACAACACTAATTAGAAGGCAAACAATGAAATTGAAATTCACCACAAAGTAAATACCTTTGATAAGAAGATCAATTCCCAAATGCAACAAGTAGAAGAAGAACTATCCTCACTTGGAACACACAAGTCTTGTTGAAAACAAGAATAGATTCTATTTAGTCAATAATCAAAGTTGTTTTTTACAAACTAGTAACCTCCCCTTTATATAGAGATTAGGGTTAGGTTAAGAATCAATCTAGACCATAAAATAATTAGGAAAGTAATCCTAAGGCTAAAAACTAACCCTAAATAAAAATAATCCAAAAATAGAAATAATTACAAAACTGCCATTATAGTTTGGAAATAGCAATAATTACAAAACTGCCATTATAATCAGAAAATAGCTAAATTATAAAACTGCCATTGTAATCCGAAAATAGCTAAAATTACATCGTTTTGTCTTTGCAACTCCCGAGCAGCATTACCCACCTTCATTCCTTGCTTGGACATCATGCTTAAAACATCATCTTTTGCGCCAATGGTAAAATATGGCATTATTATGCTCGTATCAGGGAGAACCATTAACTAAAACTAAAACTCTTGCCGAAGAACAAAATTTCTCCAAGAACCCTAAAGCCCTTAAAATTGATAACGAAAAAAGCCAACACAAAGTGTCCAAAGCCATTTTAATAACAATTTTAAAAGCCACATTACCACCGAAACACTTGCGATCCACCAAATTAAAAGACTCTGAAGCTGCCACAATAGGCTCTTCAATAAGCCTCCCTTCAACTAAACCAAACTGATTATGTGAGATAATCCAAAAGGAAATCATCACCATGAGATCATAAATAATCTTAAAAATGATAATGTAAAGGAAATTACAAAGCATAATCGGCCTAAAGTTATCAACTGTAACTGCATCAAGAGTCTTACGAATTAAAACTGTGTAATTAGAATTCAAACCCAGCTGAATCCATTTCGAAATAAAAAACAGTATTAAACCACAACAGCAATATCCTTCCCAACGATAGATAAAAAGTGCCTAAAGAAGACTTTAAGCTTCCAACTCCTTTCTGTCACCATCCGCAAGCCATTTTACACTACATTGATCATCTAACAAAATTGCTTTTTTCTTCAATTCCAAATCAAGATGACTTTAAGCTTCCAACTCCTTTCGAAATAAATCCTCTTAAATGACCTTCCCTAGAAATGATATTTTGGACCTCCTGTAAACCATCCCAAGCTAGAGAAATCCAAGAATGAACACTGCCAAAATGCTCTGCATTTCAAAATTCCAAAGCTCGTTTTACAGCCTTCAACTTCCTAATGACTCAGTACATCGGATTACCAACAATAACATCCCCCTAAGCGTCCTCCACAACCTTCAAAAATCCACATGCGTGATCCACATCTTAAGAAAATGGAAGTGTCTCAAAAAAGACAAAACTGAATTATAGAAAGAAAGAATAAAAAGGTTGTGATCTCAAAAATGCCTAGCTAAAGCAACACAAGAAATCTCAACCCAAAAATTCAAACAAGCTAGTGAACAAAAAGAATGATCAATCTTGCATTCAAAATAACTGGCATCGCCTCTCCTAGCCCAAAGTTACAACCTTTGGCCTCAATCAAAAAGAGATTAGCTCCCTCTATAGCACCCCGGAACTCTTCACATGAAATCCGAAGAAGAGGAGAACCAGTCTTTTGTGAGCTCCCATAACCGCATTAAAATCCACCACCACAATCCAAGAATCTAAACAAAAAGAGTGATTTTTTGGTCGTCCACCCTAACTATTGATTATCACCTTGTTCCAGATACCTCATAGTAATTTGTTGGTCATCCACCCTAACTATCGAAACATCCACACAATGCTTATCCACCAAAATCCATAAAGAGGGAACCATATTGACAGTATTAGAAACTAACAAAGAAAGCTTCAACATCAACAAAGAATTAGAAGACAAAGCCAACTACTCCACCAAGGGCTCAAAAAGACCAACCAAAAAAGGCTTATGTAAATAACAAATATTTTTAATGGCACGTTGGGTATCAACATTACCAGTACCCCTATAATTCAAAAAAAGCACATTCATTGTGGTTTAAGCACCACTGGAGAAACTAAACATTGTTTACGTCTCAAAACTTCTTCTTTAGAAGGTCTACCAAGTTTACGTTTAACGTCCACCCAATGAGTAAGAAGACTAGTCGACGCTACATGATCCTCAAAAGTTACTAACTAATCATAACTGTCCAAAGGTAAAAGATGCTCACTAATCCTACGCAACAACAACAACCAAAGATAAATCCACATTTTCAATCACAAAATTTAAATCCTTCAAAGGAACATTCACCCTCTCATCTATTTCCACTTTTTCTGCCTAAGAAAAAAAGGAAGTGCCCACTTTAAGAGCATATGCTCTTTAAAAAAACCCACAGGTACATCTAACTTCATCACCAAACCAACCTTTTCAGCCAAAATCTGTTTTGGTGAAGAAACGAGCAAGACATCTAAATCACGAATTCTAAATCCAGGGAAGCCTTTAACATTCGGTCTATCAAGAACTAAACCATCAGACTTCAAACCATTGGGTGGGATCATTACATCAACTGAAACGTCTCTAGAAGCAATTGCAGATTTAGGATAAAAATGTTGCTGAGCTGTAACCTTACTAACCTCATTCACAAGTTGTTGCTCGGGATGATTGTGTTTTGTTTGAACAACAAAATGTTGGCAAGCAAAAATCTGAGTTCGGCTATTGTACCATTTGAATATGCTCAAAAACATTTGGTTTTCGTGGCATTTTCTGCTGATGTTTTTGAAACTTGTAATCCTTTTTTTTGGAAAGAGGTTAAAAAAAGGTCAGATCGACCTACAAAGGATGAACAAGCTAAGCAAAAAAATTGTTAGGCTTTTCCTATGGTTGTTAAACCCATTATTCAGACTTCTTAAAGTTAATGATTGTGTTTTAATTGGAACTATAGGGATATTACTAATGTCGCAATTTTTCAAGTCAGTGATTGTGTTTTAATTAAAATTGTCATATTTACTTTGTATTTCGTAGCCTTTTGTTTCTTTTGATGATGGTCCTAGTAGTTTTTGGAGTTCGCTTCATTTATCTTTACTTCCTCAGTCTGATAGAGGTCTGCATGCTTTGATGATGTGGGTATTTTACTCTTATTGGGTTTCTAACCCAATTTTGCTTTCCTTAGATGATCAACAAATTTCAATTGATGTTACTTTTGGTGTGAAAGTGTTATGTTATACTTTTGTTTAAGCCTATGTCTTTTATCATCGCCAACGGCCTCTTTGGGATATTATGCGCTTCAATGCTTCTTCTTTTATTTACCCTCGGTTGGTGATTGGTGACTTTAACTCAATTTTAGAGGCTCATGAGATGAATGGTCCTTTTCCGCAGCGGGTCACTTTTGAGGAACTTAGGATGGCTATTTAGTATTCGAATTCATTTGCTGTTGATATTAAAAATGCCTTTTTTACTTGGGCTTGAATAGGTGTGAATAGTTATGTTGAGAGTCGTCTTGACAAGGCTCTATGTTCTTCCTCTTTTTTTGATGTTTGGGATTCTATTGACTGTGTTGCTCATCCTCGTCGTCAATCAAATCAAACTCCTTTCCTTGTATCTATGCATTTGAATTTAGATAGGGGTCCATGACCTTTTCGCTTTCAGCCTATGGGGTTTTACATGCTTATTTTCAGGATGTTATTGCTTAGGGATGGAGGACTAGTGTGCCAAGCTCTTCTTTGAGCTTGGTTATGTAGAAGTTAAGTATGTTAAGGCTTCTCTTCAAATTTGGAGTAGGTTGACGTTTAATGATATGATGTTTCGTATTGCTGATGCCAAACAGACTCTTTCTTGGGTTCAAGCTCGACTACTTTTGAAGGTTTTTATAGGATTTATTTAATGAGAACGTGCAAGTTATAGGGTTTGGATTCTCTATTGAAAGATAGGAGTTATCAGTATCCCATAAAATGGTTAAAGGAGGGGGATTGTAATTTGGCTTTCTTTCATTCCATTTTTTGGTCTAGGAAAGCTCTGAAGGCTATTTCTACGCTTTCTATTGATGGTCAGATGGCCTCTAATCAACATGTTATCTTGAACCATATAGTTGAATTTTATGAGAATCTTTTGAAGGAGAACATGTCTAGGCAGGCTCTCGATTTTAATGTTGTTTTACTAGATTATTTTTTCAGTCTTGCTGGGACATCATCAGAGGGGACGTTGCTAAGGTTGTGCATTTTTTCTTCCCTTCAGAGCAGTTGGTTTAGGTTTGAATTTATATTTTATGGTTTTAATTCCTAAATTGGATGATGCCATCTCAATTAAGTAATTTTGGCTGATAGTTTTGGATTTTTTTTATACAAATTAATTACGAAAATTATAGTTAATCACTTAGCTTTGATTGCAGGTAGGATTGTTTCATTCATCATATTGGGTTTATTAAAGGGAGGCATATTGAGAATTGTATTGCTACTGCTTCTGAATGTTAAAGTTTTATAAACTGGATGTGTTTGGGAATAATTTGGCTATGAAGATTGATTCCCATAAGGCTTTTGATACTTTGAATTGGTCTTTTCTTTTGGTTGTCCTTAAAAGTTTTGGTTTCTATGAGAGCTTTTGTAGTTGGATTTGAGATATTCTAGATTATGCTAAAGTTTTGGTGTTTGTTAATGGCTCGCCTAAGGGTTATTTTCATTGCTCTAGAGGTGTTTGAAAGGCATAAAAAGTTAATATTTTTATGCCATATTTTATAATGGATTGTAGGTAGTTTAGAATTAATTGTTAATCAAAAGTACTGAAATATTATATTTTTCTATTTTCAGTGAAAGAAAGGCAAAAGCAAGAATTACTGTATTTCTGCCCAATATTTACTAAGAAAATCATATATGGAGCTACACTTTGAGGTTTTGTGCAATTCCAATTGAAAATGATTCCTCATTCACTACGTTTCATTTATGTAAAGTTTCATTCTAATTGGATCTTCCAATCCGTACTATTTTTATTTACAAGATAAATATTTTCTACAGTTGCGGCAGACTTATACTCTCTTGGAGAAATTGGAATTTGTGTATCTTCCCAATGTTCAAATTGTACGATCAAGATATTTCTCAGAAGATAAGACACGGACCTAACTTTTACAATTAGATTCAGTGGATTTAGAGTTCATTTGGTCATTTAAAATGTTCTTCGAATATGCTGACTGACATTGAAGATATAAAAGGAAAGTGTCTTTGTCTACTAGGATGACAGCTACGCATGGACAGCCACATCATCACACTCCAGCGAGGTGTACAATTATTACCACATCATATGCCACATGGAAGGTCATATTATTCTAACTATATTAACTAGAATAATATTTAGGAAAGAAAATTAGAATTAGAGTTAAATTGGATTCCTAAAGAGATATGGAATGTTTCCTTATCTTAGTGTGAATGTGAGACACCAAATGACCTCAACAACCCTGGACAGTCAGCCATACCAAGGTTTTATAGGAGTTCAAGATGGTGATAATATATTATCTCCTATTATATTATATTGGTGTAGGAATAAGGGATATAACATGGATGGGCAATGAAATATGTGGTTATAGGAATATTGCATGCCTTAGTGACAACTTTGACAATAACTTATTGGGTTTGCATGTCTTAGGGCTTAAATTTCAGTATTTAGATTAGGAATAATTAAATACCTTGCGCTTGCTAGACTAGAATGCATTGAAGAATCAATTTCTAGTTACTAGTGGTCAAAGGGGTAGGGGGTGGATTTAACCAATTAATCTATCATGCATGAGGGTTAAATAGGAGTAATAGTGATGAAGTCATAATCTTTGTTTCAACAAATCTTGAATTTCTTACTTGCTGCCTTGTTTCACTTTTAATATTGCTTTTCATTTAATTAATGCTAACAATTTCTTTTACTTTTATTAATTTAGTTAACAATTGATTTATTTTCCAAATTGGAGACATTATTCCATGTGGGATCGATATCAGTTTTATCAAAGAATATTACTTTATTACTTGTTGATTCGTGCACTTATTAGTTATCAATTTACACCACAACAAGTTTTTGGCACCGTTGTTGGGGAATAATTATTTCTAGTTTTGATTTTAAATTTATTATTGATTATATTACGGTTTTTAGTTTAATTGTTTTTTTTGTAGGTTTAGGATTAGCCATCAAAAAAGAAAAATTGGAGAGCTTTCTTGGATCCAAATCAGTCTGATTCGAGTTTGAAGAAGGAGGAAATTGATGAAATGTTTTTAATTTGTGTGTTTAAGGCTTTTAGTTGTTTCCGGTTTTTGAAAAAAATAAAAAAATATATTTTGCTGTTTCACTTTTAATTACTAAAACTTTTGAGTTTTGTTTAGTTATTATTTGGTTAATCTTTTATTTTGTTTTGAAAAAAAAAAAGAATTCCAAAATTTGAAAAGAAAAAAAAAATAACTGCACTTTTATTTCGGTTTTCAATTTGATTTGTTTGTTGTTTTCAGTTTTATTTTGCATTAGGTTTGTGTTTTCTTTGAGTTTTCTGTTAGTTTTATTTTTTTTGAGTTAATTTAGTTTGTTTAATTTAATTTTTAGTTTTAATATTAGTTGTTGTTTTTCAGTTTTGTTAGTTTAATTTACTGTTTTGTCATTTGTTTTTCAGTTTTTGTGTTTGTTTTATGAGTACATCTTCATACGGAATTATTTGAAAGGGATTTGAGGAGGTTAAGGAGAAGCGGAGTGAGAGAAACTTTGTTTGGTAATACCGAAAGAGAAGAGAATATGGAAAACTGAAGCAATCCTATAGTTCCTGAAGTTCCTATTAATCAAGGTTATAGGTCCATTAGGGATTATGCTGCACCTAGAAGGGTTGAGGATATGTTATGTATTAGGAGACCACCTGTTGATGCACCTAGCTTTGAGGTCAAACCTATTACTATGTATATGCTTAACAACTATCAATTTGCAGAGTTACCTAGTGAGGATCCTAACCAACATATATCGAATTTTGGTGATGCATGTGAGTTAGTAAAATATAATTGGATTACTGAGGACATTATCAAACTTAGGTTGTATCCTTTTACCTTAAGGGATAGAGCTAAAAGTTGGTTACAGTCTTTACCTTCAAGAAGTATTATCAAATTGGATGATTTAGCATTTAAGCTTAGGAATGAGATAAACACTTTTCACCAATTTGATGGAGAGTCATTGTATGAAGCTTGTGAGAGGTTAAAAGAGTTACTTAGGAAGTGTCTACACCATGGGATGCCCATTTGGAGTCAAGTCCAAATATTTTATAATGGGTTGAATCATTTAACAAGAAATAATGTGGATGCTGCTGCAGGTGGTGCTTTGCTAAATAAGTCTCAAGAGGATGCATACAACCTATTGGAAGAGATGGCAATCAACAACTCACAATGGGCAAGTGAAAGGAGTGAAAACCTTAAAAACACCATGGCTGTCCATGAAGAGGATAAAATAGACAAAATTGAGTTGTCAAGTTGCAATGCTTATAAAGTAACTTGAAACCTTGGGTTCCAACAATTTTAATAATATTTCCAACATTTCTAATGTTAATTGTTGTGAATATTGTAGGGATAACCATGAGAGTATAAATTGTCAATTAGGAAATCCTATTGAAACTAATGATGTTAATTTTGTAGGTAATTTCTAACAAGGCAATAGCAACAACAACCCTTTCTTCAACACTTACAATCCAGGATGGAGAAACCATCCAAACTTTTCATGGAGAGACGTTTCATACACCAAAGGAGGACACCAAAAATGAATCTATCAAATTCCATCTCAACAACACCAACAATTTTAGTCCTCGAACTTCCAGAAAAATTCTCAACCTCAATCTCTATCTCATACTGTTTCTTTCCTTGAGAAATCTATGATTAAAATGCAGGAAACAAATGCAGCAATAAAAGGACTATGGATGCAAGTAGGGCAACTCGCTCAAGCCATTACAAGACCAATGGGTACTCTTCCGAGTCAAACTGAAATAAATCCAAAAGTGGATGTCCAAGTTGCAGAGCTAAGGAGTGGAAGAAAGTTGGACGAGTCCCTCGTCAGAAAGGAGTTCCAACTAGCTTAAGAAAATAAAATGCCAAGCAAAACTGAAACAACCAACTTGGAGAAGAACACAATGAAGGAATCGGCCAAGGAAGAGAAAGGTCAAACAATTTCTAAAATGGTGGCCGAAATTTAAGAATGGTTGGAGGAAGAAGATCTAGAGGAAGAAGATCCAGAGGAAGACGATTGGACTTATAATGAAGAAGTGGAAGGAAAATGGATAGTAAAAAGAGAGAGGGCCTCAGAAAAAGAAGAATTTAGAACCCAAAGAGAGGTGGTGGCCAATTTGGTCAAGGAAAATGCCTATGGACTTGGAAAAGCCAATTGAAGAATGTGCTATGGAAAGCATAGACTCTAATGATATTGGTGAAGAAAGTTAAGAGGTTAATATGCCAGAGCATCTTATCTTAGAAGTGGAGACAAGAGAAAGAATGGATGAAACATGAGATGAATTGCGTGAAAGTAGTGCTTTTGATGAAGATGACTTTCATCCCATGTATGGCCCTAATCAAGCATATGAAATATACACTTTTATTGATCAAAAAGTGGTTGTTGATCAAATTAGGGAGAGAGAGGCTGAAAGAAAGAGACAAGAAGAAGAAAAAAAAATTGAAGAAAGTGATGAATACCAAGAGTTTCCAAAGAAACTACAAGATCTTGGGAAATTTACTTTTGATTGTAAAATTAAAAATGTTAATTTTTCTAATGCTTTATGTGATCTTGGTGTTGCCACTAACATTATGTATTTTTCTATTTGCATGAGTTTAGGTTACAAATGACTTCGCTCAACCAATGATGATATTATTATGGGCGACAACACTCATGTTAAAGTTGAAGGTATCTTGGAGGACGTTCACATCAAGGTTGGATCTCTTGAGTATGTGCTGGATTTTAGAGTCATAAAAATGAAGGATCCTAATGCTTCATTGATTTTTGGTAGGCCTTTTTTAGCTATTAGTAGAACTAGAATTAATTTAGAGAAGAAAACTTTGGAACTACTAAGTGAAGATGACCTTATAAAAGAAACTTCATTAATAAAAAGAGAAGATAAAGAGAAAATGTATAGAAAAATAGAAGAATAAGGAAGATTTGAGATATCTTGCATCACTGATAGAACTAAATTGTCTAATTGCTTGTGTGATTTTGGTGTTTCTATTAATGTTATGGATAATAGTATTGCAAAGAAACTAGGTTTGAAATTGACACCAACCACTATGACAATGAATATGGCCGATCAAAGCCAAATTAGTCCCTTAGGAATAGCCATGAATACTAGGGTGGAGGTTGGTATGTTTCTTTTCTTAGTTGACTGTGTGGTAGTTCATGAAAGTAATGGAATAATTTTAGGGCGCCCATTTCTAGCTACAGGCTAGGAAAAAATTGATATATGCAAGGGTGTACATTAAAGTTAAGACATGGTTCTAGAGTAGAAAAAAATTATATGTATAAACCAATGAAGTTTAAAAGACTCAAGATTCTGAGGCATACAAGGCAGAAGTTACTTTTGCGGATGCTAGATAATGGAGGCAACCCAAGGAGAAGCCAAGATAAGATCTACAAGAAAGTCAAGCTAAATACTTGAAACAAACGCTTTTTGGGAGGCAACCCAAAGTTTAAATTTTTTTATTCTTAATGTTTAATTTCATTTTAGTTGTTATGTTTTGTGTTTTTAGGTTTCAATGAAGGAAAATCAAAGGAAAGGCATAAAGAAGTAATCGGCCATAAGGGAGCTTTATAAGCTCAGAGTTTGCATTTCAGCAAATGGGGAAGCTTTCTTTACCTTTACTCTTTATTATGTTTATTTCTTTGTTTTTCACATAGAGGACTATGTTCATCTTAATTTGGGGGTGGTTCTCTTTGTATAGTGTTTTCATTTTTAGTTTTTATTTTTAGGTTAGTTTTTAAATTCCTTATTTTGTTTGCTGAATTTTTTGTTTTAGAGGTGTTTTTAAATTTTGGGATGAGCCTATGATAAGAATATGATTGTGAATTAATTGATTCTTAGGCAGTGGAATTATTTTTATGTATTCTTTAATGCCTAAAGTTGAATTCACATCTTATTACTTTCAAAACCATTTTGAGCACTTTATTAAATATGCATGATTTAGATTGTACTTTGGAGAAGATTTGCATTAGTTTAGAGTGATTATTTTTTAACTCTATAACTTCATAATTATTGCTAGAGGCGAGATCCTAGAGAGATGCATTACTTTGAATATAACTTAGGCCATTAGTGTTTTAAGTTTGAGCATTTCTAGCCTACCTTTGAAATAATTATCCGTTAGTAACATGTTTGAACCATTTAGGATGCGTAATTGATTGCATATTAGAGTCTTTTTGTTCTTTAAACCACAATTGATTTACCTTTTTCCTAGCCTATACACATTTGTTTAAGAGAGCTTATGTTGACATGGATGTATTCTTATAAATTTGTATTTGCTGGAGTAAAGTAGAAAATAATTTGGGGGTGACAATGTTGGTGAAATTTGGCTATTATGAATCTTTGATGGGGAGAAAGAAGTTTAAGCAACGTATGAAAAAGAACAATTTGGGGGTTAGAAGGAAAAGAAAGAAATAAAAAAATTAAAAAAGAGATGTTGAAAAAATAAAATTGTTGTGAAAAAAAAAATGTTTCGTTAAGTTTGAAGGAAGGGAATAATAAACATGTCTTTGAAAGGAGAAAACAAAAAGTTTTATAAGCATATTATTCATAACTTTTCTCTCTTTGAATATTTTTAATTTTCCTATCCTTTTCTTTCTTCTAACATGCAATCAATTATGCATCCTAAAAATGGCTCAAAGATGATACTAACAGATAAATATTTCAACAGTCTGCTAGAAAAGCTTAAGTTAAAAAAAATAAGGCCTAAATCATATTCAAAACAATGCATCTCTCTAGGATTTCGCCTCAAACAATAAATATGCAAGTTCTAGAGTTCAAAAATAATCACTCTAAATTAATGCAAACCTTCTCAAAAATACAATATAAATCATGCATATTTCAGAAAGTGCTCAAATGGTTTTGAAAGTAACAACATGCGAATTTAAGTTTAGGCATTAGAGAATACACAAAAACAATCACACTACCTAAGAATCAATTTATTCACAATCATTCTTATCATAGGCTCATCAAAATATTTAAAAACACCACTAAAATAAAAATAATTCGGCAAGTAAAAATCAAGAGTTTAAAAACTAAGCCTAAAAATGAAAACTAAAGAAGAAAACTTTATACAAAGAGAACCACCCCAAAATTATTATGAACATAGTCCTCCATGTTAAAAACAAAGACAATAAACACAATAAAGAGTAAATGTAAAAAAAGCTTCCCCATTTTATGAAATGCAAACTTTAAGTTCATAAAGCTTTAGGCCAATTACCCATTTATGCTTATGCTTTGATTTCCCTTCTTTGACCCCTAAAACAAAAAACAAAACAAATAACAAAGAATTAAAATTCAAAAACTCCTAAAAATAAACTAAAAATAAAATAAAGCAAGAAATTTAAAACTTTGGGTTTCCTCCCAAAACACACTTGTTTCAAGTCTATAGCTTGACTATCTTGTGAATTCAACAAAGATCATATATAGGGATGATGTCATCTTCATAGTATTTTCCAAGCTTCGAATATGGCAATTGTGCATTAGCTTGGAGTCCTTGAAAGCTTTTGACATCTAGAACTAAATGAGTCTCATCTTGAATAAAAATTGTGAATGCAACAACGACTTGAACTCCTATAGGCATAATCATTCTTGAATTAGCCTCTTTTGAGGTCAACTTGTCTTCAATTCCTAGTTGTGAACTTGCATCGTTTAAAGAGCAACCTTCATGATTCATGACCATGATCTTATTCTCCTCTAGTTATGCTAACTTTTGGCTTGTTTGAGTACTTGATGTGATGTGGTTATCGAGTGCTCTTCTAGAATGGATGTTCGTGATAAGGACATTACGTTGCCAAGTGGACCAGTGACGCGTTCTCGAGCTAAGAAGATCAAAGAGGGAATGCTTGGACTTGTGAAAAGAATTATGGATGGAGATCGATTCAAGTTTCCAAATGATTTGAACACTTTTCCGAGGCCTAATGATGATTTAAGCATGTTGTCCAACCAAGGGATGAAAGTTATAATGATGCTCGAGAGTTACGGAGACGAAACGGCGGAATTTCAAAAATAAACAACTTAGAATGGCAATTTCGTAATTTTAGCTATTTTTGGATGATAATGGCAGTTTCGTAATTTAGCTATTTTTGGATGATAATGGCAGTTTCGTAATTTTAGCTATTTTTGGATTATAATGGCAGTTTTGTAATTTTTGCTATTTTCGTTTTTAGGGTTAGTTTTCAACCTTAGGATTACTTTCTTAATATTTAATGGTTTAGATTGATTCTTGATCTAACCCTAGTCCTTATATAAAGGGGGATCAATTCTTTTGTAAGACAGATTTGAGTTTTTAATCAATTGAGAGAATTAATTTTCCTATTGCTCCCAGGAGTGTTCTTGCAAGGTGAGGAATCAATTTCTTCTTCTTATTGCATTAGGAGTTGAATTATCTTATCATAGTAGAAATACTTTTTGGCGACTATTCTTCTCTTTCCCTAGCCTTCTAATCCACGTTTTTAGATA